>JANQAP020000233.1:271544-286787 GCA_026874005.2 Erythroxylum coriaceum
GGCATTAGCTTTGCTGTCAGTCTATTGGGTAAGTATTAAAGTAATCCTGGATTGGATTATTAGAAAGTTGCAAATAAAGTTTTGAGATATCTACAAGATACTTAAGATCATATGCTCACTTATAGGAGATTCAGTCATCTGAAAGTGATAGGATATTCAGATTCAAATTTTGTTGTTTGCATTGATACCAGAAAGTCTACTTTCAGTTACCTTCTTTTATTAGTTTTTTTTTTTAAAGGCAAATTAAATTTCTATTAACCATATAAATGAGTTAAACAAGGTGGGATAGAATCCCAAGCTGTCAAACGGGAGAAATTGCAAGACACTCTAGCAAGTACATGAGCTCCCACATTTCCTCGTCGATTAATCCAAACAACAGAAAGATTAGAATTACATTCCAAAAGTAATTGGCAATCCTTGATAATTCCACCAAATTCTGACTGATCATCATGGTGTGATTGAAGGGCAAGCACCACAAGTTAAGAATAAGTGAAAATACTACCCAAGTTTTGCATGTTATGAGCTGTCCAAGTAAGAGTCTGTCGAACTGCTAAAGCCTCCGTCACTAATGTTGAATGTAGACCATCAAATAATCCAAAAATTGCATATTGAAAATGGCCTTCAAGGGTCTCAACAATAATGCCAAAACCCGAAGTTCTCATATTCTGGAATGTTGCACCGTCGACGAAAGTATGCCATGCATCCAAGCTGTCCGCTGCATTATGTCTGCGACCAGTAGCTATAAAACGACTTGCTGCTGGGCCTCTGTTGCTGCTGGAAGTCATAATTTGTTGCTGTCGTTTCTGATCTTGCGTCACCATCCAATTATCATTGCTACGTTCATTATGGAAGTTGAATTTATAGCATGTTTTGAAACTACAATTCAAGATTTATAGTTGCAGAATTTTATTTCGAAACTTGGAGTTGTCGTCAGTATTGCCAAGGTGATTAAATAGAAAAGAAAATAGGCAGTTAAGATCATTTTCAACAGCTTACAAGGATTTGAATACCCAGGTTCAAAAACAGTCAACTAGAAGGATATGATGAAAAAGTTCACGACAAACTGACTTATTAGACATGAGGATAACACGATACCTTTTACGGTACGCATTATTGATGTAGCCCATAGCTGATATAGGAGATACAGGGGCATATATGTTAAAATCATTATATTTTAAATTATATGAATCTACCCCCAAATTTAACTTTAATTTTATTTTGAAGTCAAAATTTTGGGTAAAAAGTACAGGTTATAAATCCGCCATTCCATTGAAGAAAATGTAGCACGTCAGTAAGCGGCCAATTCAAGTATTTCAATAGGCATGGCAAGGCCTGTCTGGTCCGGTCCAACTTGACCTGGCTCATTTTTAGCCCGAATTAATTGAGTCATGCGTGAGTTATGGGTCTACTTTGTGATTCGTTTATTTTTTTCAAAACGAAGTTGTTTTAAATTTTTTTACTTTAAAAAGTTAATGGACAAATCAAACCTAGCCGGCCCATTTCAACCTACAAGACCACAGCTCGTGACTTAGCTCAGCCCAACTCGACCCGACCACATGCCTATATTTCAGCACTTGCGAACCGACTTTCAGTTTAGAAGTCAAAAAGCAGATTCACGTAACGCAGTTTTATTTTTTATTTTTTAGGCTTCCAAAATGATAGATATAGCACACGAAGATTTTGTGTGGCAATAACTTAAAACCCACTCCAAATCCCATGCGTTTTTTGACGAGTTCAATGAGGATGTCATGCTTGATTTGGTGATTATAATTAACGAGAACAAACATGCCACTGGGGAATACTTTAGGCTCTTATTTAAAGAACGGAATTAAAACCTTATTAATTAGCTAATGATTTTCTTTATAAATTAATGTTTTAGTATTAAGTGCAGAACTTAATTGTCTCAAAAGGGTTTGTTCTTTATATAGAATATGATCAACCGCAGTCTGGAGTCAATTGCCATAACATAAAGTCTAAAAATAAGACAAAACAAGTCTAATGTAGCGGTGAACTAAAATCAAATTAATATATTACGAGCGAGTGATCAAAATAGGAAGCAAACAGAACAAAATTAGGCCTTCGTTTTCAGGGTCATGGCCTGAATAACTTCTAAGCAAACGTACGGAAAGGAATTGGCTATATATCCCGCATAATCCAACTAGTGTCATTGATTCTCCTTCAACCTTTTGCTCCGACGAGTCCTGGTTGGCGTTTAAGTCAAAGTTGAACTACGACGCATGATTGCGAAGCAAAGTTTACCTGTAGAGGAATGTCGAAACGTCCACAGGGTAACAAAATCTCGAAGCTCTTGCAACCCATGCACCTTCTTAAACAAATTCTAACCTCTGGTCAGGACATAAAACTTAGAAGCTCAAATCCTGAGGATCATATTAAAAGTGTTGCCATTGATGTCATAAATAGTCACTTCAACTCCGTTTTGGAGATTTTCTTCAAGATTCAGTATTGGCAAAACAAACATTTGGACGTGTTTCTTAGCTATCGACAGCCTGCACAGATCATCCCTCACATCGCTCTCTGTAAGTTGTTTTTCAAAGGGTCTGTTGTGTCTACATGTGAGAAACACATCACGTAGAGACGAGATTGGAGGATTTCAGGTGGTACGTACAGTTTCGTTATCTGCCTCATCCGAAAGTACTTGCTCTTGCTAGCTTTAGAGTAGCATTGTAGGGTTTGGGTTTCCATTGCTTTGTTGAAGCTCCGTGTTGGGAGCAATATTACCTTCTCGACGAACTACCACTTGTGCATCGTTTGAGTTGTGCTCATCAGGGACTCCACGTCTTTCTTTTAGTTCCTTCAAAGCAGAAACAGTTTGTTCGTAGAATTTTGTTTGCTTCATCAAAGAATGAGTCAAGGATGTGAGCCCAACGTTTTTGAACTTGCATGAGTGACCTCTACGGAAGAATCCATTGCTGGAAACTTGACACTAACAAGTTACTGTGTGGTATTTATATACGTAGGATACTTACTTCAACTTAACCTATGAGCATTATCCACAATAAAGGAAGAGATAGGTCTAGAACAAAGTGATATACGTCTATCAAACTTAAACTTTTCTTGTATCACTTTTTCTAATGACTGTTTTGTTTTTCACAAAAAGGACAAATTTTGTTATTCATAAATTTAATTTGAATCTAATAATAGCACTAAGATTCTCTTAAACGTCGGCGTTGGCTGTGCATCCACCGGCGACACATCTGCTGCTCTCCCTGCTTACTGTGCGGCGGCGGGGATCCCATCCATAGTGTTTGTACCTGCGAATAAGATCTCAATTGCTCAATTAGTGCAGCCCATTGCTAATGGAGCTTTTGTGCTCAGCATTGATACTGATTTTGATGGTTGCATGAAGTTAATTCGTGAGATTACATCTGAATTACCCATTTATTTGGCCAATTCGTTGAATAGTTTGAGGCTTGAAGGGCAAAAAAAAGCTGCGATTGAGATTTTGCAGCAGTTTGATTGGGAAGTACCGGATTGGGTTATTGTTCCTGGTGGTAATCTAGGAAATATCTATGCATTTTATAAGGGTTTCAAAATGTGTGAGGAATTGGGGCTTGTTGATAGAATTCCTAGGCTAGTTTGTGCTCAGGCTGCCAATTCTAATCCTCTTTACTTGTATTACAAATCCGGGAGGAAGGATTTCCAGTCGGTGATGGTAAATTCTACTTTTGCATCTGCCATACAGATAGGGGACCCTGTTTCAACAGACAGGGCTGTGTACGCTTCGAAGAATTATAATGGAATTGTTGAGGAAGCCACAGAGGAGGAGTTGATGGATGCAATGGCACTAGCCGATTCCACTGGAATGTTTATATGCCCTCATACGGGGGTTGCTTTAACGGCTTTGATTAAGCTTATAAATAGTGGTATTACGCGGCCGACGGATAAGACAGTAGTTGTAAGCACAACTCATGGGTTGAAATTTTCTCAATCTGATTGATTACCACTCCAAGGCCATACTTGATATGGCTTGCCGGTACGCTAACCTACCAGTTGAATTGAAAGCAGATTAATTGAAAAAAAATGAAAAGTCTTCATCTGGAGAATGTTCTTCCATTCTCTTCCTCCGGATCTTAATCCGACAAAAACA
This sequence comes from Erythroxylum coriaceum, assembly GCA_026874005.2. NCBI lineage: Eukaryota > Viridiplantae > Streptophyta > Magnoliopsida > Malpighiales > Erythroxylaceae > Erythroxylum > Erythroxylum coriaceum. The sequence continues at coordinate 275,653 of JANQAP020000233.1, forward strand.
AGAGTTTCAGTTTGTCCACTTATGTGGCCTTTATCTGACAAAAAGAAGAGTTTAGTTTGCCCACTTATGTGTGTTTTTCTGCTTTAAACGGGAAGAATCCTCTGTTCTTGTTTCTGAAATGTTATGCAGTTAGACTAAGCTGATCGCTTTCGCACTGGGGCTTCATCCGTGACATACTCCAAATTGATTCTATGGACTTGTTGATTATGATGTTCAAGTGTTAAGATCAAGAAGCTTTCAGAAATTGCTGTGTTTTCCTGTGGTTTTTTTTCTCCCCTTTTTGTTCGGCTTTGGTTCACTTTAAGACTAGTCGATTATCATGTCTTGGTTTCGGCTAACTCTTTTTGGATTCTTCTTCCTCGTTGGTCCTTGCCTTGCTCCCAAAAATGGGCGACACCACTGATTGGTTACTTCGAAATAAATGTCGAATGAACTTGGGATAAGAACCAGAATCTCTCTACTAGTATCAAAACTCCAGGTCAAAACCATTTCCTATGGTCAGAAAGGTGAATAACATTAAGCGGTTAAAAATCCTTGAGGGTTTTACAGATTACACAAAACATAGTTCCATTCTCAGGAATAATCATAAAGTGATACACTCTTGTCATCTGACACACTAGCAAGCCTGCCAGCTCGGATACCAGCTCCCCCGGGTGGTCGAAAAGTCACTCCCCAAACTTGATCGGCATGGTTACTCATTGTCTGCACAGCAGCCCTCATATTAAGATCCCATAACTTTACAGTTCTATCACTTGAGCCTGTTGCAATAGCAGTTCCATCAGGGCTAGCATCAACACTTAATACCCAGCTTGCATGGCCTGACATGGCAGTAACCAGACTTTTGCCCTCAGAATCATACATGTGAACGTGACAATCATCAGAAGCAGAGAAGAGCACCCTTGGATCAATTGGAGAATACACCAGAGAACGCACAGGCATGAAGTGACCTTCCAGATGGTGTAGAAATTTGGCTCGAGCTACATCAAAAACAGAGACTGTACCATCCATTGAGCCACAAGCGATTCGTTTGCCATCACGACTCCAAGCGACTGATAGGACAAACTTCTTGCTGCTACTCTTATCGGAAGGCTTCGGCACTTCTGGACGAGGAATTGACAAGGTAGCCATCAATTTCCATGTCGCTGTGTCCCAAAGCTTCACTGATGCACTACCCCCGCCAGCAACTGCAAGTGTTGTACCCTGTAGGTAGAGCCAGTTAGTATTATGCACACTGACAGTCATGTGTCGTCAGAACAAATCAAATCCTGTACTAAACTTACTGCCATGCCAGAGAAGAAAAAAAAAGAACTACAATTCTAGAATGAGGCAATTGGTTAACTGGAATATATAAGAAGAAGATGGCATTCCAAAATTTAGCTTCAAATGAAGAATTGGGGAATTCAAGCAAAAGAAGATCAGTCATTCCCAAATTAGGGTTAGGTTCCTCCTCAACCTAAAATCACAAAATCAAAGCAGATGCCTTTACTGATACTAGTTTGGGCACTTAACTATCCCCATAACTCAAAGCTACCACACCGATTAAAACGAAAATTCTACGCTACAACACTGCAATTTCTCAAAACCGGACCCTGAAAATTTGTAACTGTCAGTCATCGACGATCCAAAATTATGAGTTGAAACACAAACCCAAGATCAGAGCTAAGTAACATTCCCAACAATCGCCGAATTAATTACCTTGGGATCGAACTGCATCTGCCAAACTTCAGAAGGAGGAGCTTCGAGAGTGGCAATGCTAGCATTAGTATCGACATCGAAGACCCGAACAAAGCTATCAAGTGAAGCTGACGCCGCTATGACGCCAGAGGGATGCGCCGCCACAGACACGACGCCGAGGGAGTGGCCGGTGTTAGTCCGCTCAAGAGTCAGCTCGTCGGGTCTCCAGAGCTTGACGGTCTCGTCGAGTGAACCGGTAAGGAGAAGGGCAGGTCGCGTCTCGGTGGCCGGAACCCATGTCGCGGCCCACACCGATTCGTCGTGGGCGTTCTCGATTGATTTCAGGCCGGCTAGCTTCATTCGTGGTTACTGGGAAATTTTAAAAGGTTCTATGACGATGCTGTTTGTGTTAGCAGTTGCTATCACTTCTAGGGCCACCGTTGAATCCCATTTATAGTCGGAACTCGGAAGTGAAACAAATCCAAAACACGCACTTCTTCTTACAATCTTATGATTTTTGGTACGTAATGATAATTAGTTAATAACTTCCAAAATTGTTTTTAAAAAATAAAATATTCATACAAAAAAGCATAAAAGTGACATAAACTTGTTTTTGAAGAATAACAAAAGTTTAAATATAATTCATTAAAATAATTTTATTCATACAAAATAGCAAAACAATATTAAAATGATATTATTTTAATTTAATTAATTAAAATAATTTTATTCAAATTCCAAAATTTTAAATATGTAAATTAAAAATATTATCATTTTTAATTAAATTAAAATGATATTATTTTAATTTTAATTCAGAATAACTTACCTCAAAACAAATATAAATAAATTCAACTGATTAAATTTTATAAGTCAAGTTCAAGTTTTTTCAAAATTTTGGATCTCTAGAAAACCTAAACTTGAAACTCAAATATTTAAAGTATAAACAGTATTGTTTTGAATTAAAAGAATGGGTAAGAAATAAAAAAATGATTAGTAATATATTATAATTGATCATATCTATTTATACTTTATGCTATATTTATTATAATTTCTATTATTATTCTACAGTGAACCGACTAAGTTTGGGAATTAGATCTTCTATTCTAATTATAGTGTTCTTATCATATTTTATTAAATATATGAATCTCACGTAAATATATTAATGTATAGATAAGATTTAATAGAACAGAATTATAAGGGTAAGTGTAACAGAAAATTTGGTGTACTGTAAGGTCCGAACTTGGTATGGAGTCGAATAAAATCACAGCCTTACAAAAGAATTTCGGACCAACTATACCCATACACTTCATTCCCAAGTCAATATTGTATTAGTGGAGATGCAAATTTAAATTAAAGTGAACTGCTATTCACTCTCTTTACTTTCTTTGCGGCTAAAACTTAAATTTGAACTTTAGGAAACCATTTTCCTATTTAAGATAATTATAAGTTAAAAAAGAAGTAATTATTAGTTAATTATTAATCTGGGATAAATTTATAATACAGTAATTATTATTCTATTACTAATAATAAGATCGATCAAACAATACAAGCTCAAGCTGGATCCATATATGTAACCAACACTCCAAACTCCCAAGGTGGCTCCAACGAGTTGAATTAAAAAACACAACCAGAGCCTTTAGCCATTAAAAAACAAAAAAAGCAAATACGGCGATCGCCGATCAGTACACTCAGTTCACTCTAGCTCTAGCATATCACAAATATCCAAACCAAGAGAGACCCATCTCTCTTATCCACATTCTCTACTAGAAGGAAGCTCCAAGAGTTCAATAAAAAGCCGTACCCAGAGCTTCCACCCTTACAATACTGTTATGTATGAAGTACTGTACTGTATTGTAGTGTGTACTGAAATGCTGTAAAGAAAGACTTCATCTTTGGACTCAGCTTCAAGCTTTTCATGGAACTGGTTCAGGGTATTGATCCAAGCTTCGTTTCTCTTTACTGGAATTAATATTCTCCAGCCTCCATCCATCTCTTAGCCTAGCAATAAAAGAATCGGCCTTTATGTTAACGTCTGGACTTGGACAAAACACAGTCCGACCACTGTCATTTATTGTGTTGACCTTCTCTGACGAAGGTTCTTTATCAATCTCCTCCGGCTCCGGTGAGCCACAGCGTGAGCTATGCGCACTGGAGCTTAACTTCACAAAATCCCCTTTAAGAACAAAGCGAAAGCCCGGAACTTTAAACGGCGGAGGCGGAGGCGGAGGCGGCATTGGAATCAAAGGTGACTGTCCTCCAGTGTTTACATTTTCATCGTACAAGTTGGTTCCTTTAGTTGGCAACGGTGGCCGGCCGTTTGCGGCAGAATTCCGCTGTTTTGATGATTTTGACGGTGGTGGGGCCGGTGGCGGGTGTGGGGGCGCTGCTGGTGGTGGTGGAACTTGGCCGTGACCCTTAGACCATCTTTTTGATGTTGATGGAGGAGGAGGCGGCGGTGGTGGAGGTGAAAATGAATGAATCCTTTTACTTTTGTTTCCTTTCCTAAATAAACTATGGAAAAATGATGGAGGAGGTGGTGGAGGCGGAGGCGGGACCGGAGGGGGAGGAGGAGGCGTTTCTGAAGAGAGTGATGGTTCGAGAAAAGAAGGCGATTGTGAGGATGGGTGAATTGGGTTTTCGGCTGATGAGGTCTTTGCCTTATGTTTTTTCTTTCTTTTTCTCCGATTGTGCAGTACTGAGGCCAAAACCATCTTTATCTCCCTTGTCGTGTTACTCCGTTTACGTTCCCAACTTTTGCGGTATTTATGCTCTGATGATATCGGACTCTTTATTTGCAGTGGTGGTGGTGGCGGAGGAGGTGCTGGTGTCGGTATCCGTGGCGACGGAGAGTTGATTTTCTTGAACTCATGATGATATTCCCTCTCTTTGTCAGCCATCTCTTTGCGTGATACTGTCCTATACGTATGATTCTGTTTGTGGTCTGTTCTTGGCGGCGGAGGAGGTGGCGGAGGAGTTGGTGGCGCTGGAGATTTTTGTGGTGCCGAGGAACGAAGTACAAAAGTGTCAACCTGAATTTCCTTAACGCTAGACTCTTCAAAGATACTCCTTTGCGTCCCATGGTGACTGTACTCCGACGACGACCGGTACTTGTTGATTTCAAAGTCATCAAAGAACCGGAAATGATCATGATCATCGCTGTTTTCCCATAACGATTCACTCTTTAAATCTGGGTACGAGCTGCTGTTTCTCTTTAACCTCCCTGTGCTTGTAACAGGCGTGTTAAAGCTTGGATTCTCAAAGATCTTTTGGTCGGAGAACTGATCAAACCACTGGTTAGAAACAGAGTACTGCTGGGGCTTGTTATCGTGAGCCACACGAGGAACATTCTGAGTACTGCGGTCGTAGTCGTTGGTGGTCGAATCCTCGTCGTTTCTTCTAGCAAAAATGCCACAGAGGATCGCGAACAAGACCAGACAGACGTTGACCGAGTCCCAACCGTTCTTTACTGTGCTGGATCGGATCTTATGGTTAGTGGCAGAGAGTAGAGAAGGAAGTACGAAGAACAAGAGCAGTAACGCTACGATGGGCAATATTATGATGAGTAGTGGGAGGTTAAGGAGAGGAGACGGCGAGCCACGGCGAGGCATGGAGGTGGTGAGTCGCCGAGAAGAACAAAGGTGGTGGGTCTCTATTAAAAGGCTTGAGCTTGAGTTTGGCTTTTGCCTTTCCTTGTGAAGAAAGAGAGCATCTTTGGCCCTGACCAGAAAGCTTGAGTTGAGTGACCTTAAAAAGACAGAGATGTAATATTAAAGAAATGGATATAATGGTCTCTCAACTCTCAATTCTGTATCAGGTCATTGATTAAAATTGTGGGGTAATCGTTTATTCATTTCTTTTCCTTTCCCTATCAAGTATCTGTAGCAATTTAATACTAAAACACTGTAAGAATTTATAGTTGTTAAGATCCAACGAGTGTCAAAAATAATGCTAAAACAAGTGTTTGCTTTAATCAAATTTTTAGCCTAAATTGAATCACCATAATTGGATTTAGCTTAAGTTGAATCGCCATAATTGGATTACTTGGGAAGTTTGTATAGAAGAAAAACTAAAAAGGGCAGTTGAGACTGAACTATAATTCACCAAGGTTGTCGGATAGATTAAGACTGATCTCAAGTTGCAATTTCAAACAACTACTAACTTACCTTCAACCCTACCATTCTCAAAAACAGAGAGATCGTGCAAAACAGAGGATTCCAGGATTAAAAAGGCGTAGCAAGCAGACAATTAGATTAAGGACAAGAACAGAGCGTCCCAGGTCCTAAATGACAGTTTTGTTGGATCTTCTGAACTTATCCCAACAGTACGGGTTTTGTTTCAGCTAATCAGAACATTGTAATTTTCTAAGCTAAGCCTGAATCACGTGTATATGCCATACGACAAGCAAGTACTCTACAGTTGTAAGCAAAAGCACATACTTTTAAGCTGCCTCTACGATTGGAGCGTGGGTGTAATCATTGAACTCCAACAGAACTCCAGAAACAATCTTTCCGGGTTGGCACTTTTCCTATCAAAAGTGAAAATTCCCACATTTCACTTTCCCTTTTTCCTATTCCCCTGATATTATTCGCATGACTCTTACTATTTATCAGCTCTTTGGGTTGTTTTACTAAGAACTGATGATTACTTTAGTGTTCTTCTGATGATGACTTTAGTGTCCTTCTGTTCTTTCCTCAACCAAATTATAAAAGTGATCAGGATAATGAGACCTCTCAAGTGGGTTTCAAGCCATTGCAACTTCAGATAAAGAAAATGGTTTTTATCAATTATCACACATCAAAGGAAGAGGATAACAAAAGGGATGAACCTTTTTTAGGCTTGTTTTGATGAGTGCCCCACCCAACAAAGAATGAAACTTTTGCTAATGCCTGTTGGTTTCAATTTGAGTTTAGAATCTAAAAACACTTTGCCCACTTAGTCGTATGATTATCATAATAACAATAGAAAAGCTGAGACTGTAAGTAGGGACTTGTAGGAAAGTTTTATTGGAGTATTTAGACATGCCACTTAAGACTGGTAGACAGATGATGGGCACTGGTCAGGAAGTGCCCTCCAAGTATCACAAACAGCTAGCGTTCGAGGGACAGCAGTAGGGTCCTTTACTGTCTTCGCGTGGGATATACGTCTTCTTCTTCCCCACCAGATTAGCCATACTATGAAAAGATCTCATCTTTTTCCGCTGGTTGTTTTAGTTGATTAGATAGTCTCTTTCTCTTCTAAAATTTTGTGATAAAATGGTATAGTAATATGAATGTATGATCAAAATATTACTCTTTTCTCTTGGAAAAGAAAAGAAAATACATATCTAGATATGGATTTTCTTTACATGATGTATTGATTTCAGGATTCCTGAACACCAAGTAAAACCCATGATTGTAAGTGATTAGCTCCATTTTTTATTTGTCTGTAGATTGATGGATTCATCACTTTTGTATAAAAACTTATCCCTTTCTTTAAAATCAAAAGCAGGATGATAGTGAGATAAAGATACAATCTCCTCAGCTTGTCCTTATCTTTGCTTACACAATTTTTTTTTGGTACAAGATGTCCTTGCTCGTTAAAAATATTTGAATAGGTCTTCTAGACCTAGATTTCATTAGAATTTTTTATACTAATAGGATCTCAAGAAACAAATATATTGCTTTTTAATGGAGCTACAAGAACAACCTTAAACAATTGTGAGTAGCCATGTAGGCCTTCATGCCAATAATCTTATTTAAAAATGAGAAATATATAAACTAACCATTACAAGTTTTGCAGAGTTTTTCAACTATTTTTTTCAATTATTTTTTCACTTTTCGGTTGTAGGTTCATTTCTTTGCAGGCAAATTCCAACTTCGTATTGTTTAAGACTTGCACTAGTCACTATATGTAGAAATGCAATTATCTAAACTAGTTTTGAACAAATCATGCTTATATTGTTCCCATTATCAAGACACAAATAGGGCAACCAACACGCTATTAATAAAGAACAAATCTTCACTCAATCTTGTGAAAGTCATAAGATCCTTAATCCATATTTGATCCTGCTATATATATATGAATAAAGATATGATCTTGTATGAATTTCATGCTACATTCTGTCTGCTCCTGTTATTCCACAGGGACACCAGCACATGGGAAATGATTATTAAGGTTTTATGTCTGTGCTTTGCCAGGCATCTCATGTCTCCAACTCTTGAGGCACATTTTGGTAAAAACAATTTCTTTCTGCTCTTTCGCCTATACATCCTTATCTACAGTTGCAAATGCCGGTTCTGCTAAAAGATTTTGGGAATTGTATGTGACAGGCGGAGTATTGGCTAAACTAAGAGAAAGTAAGCTACTAAAACCAACAGCAGAACAGAACATGCCATTGCCTGCAATATTAATGCTCTAAAATCAGGTGTTGACATCTCGCTAACTTTGATGAATGGTGTACGAAAACAGAAGCGATGATTTGAAGGATTTTCCAAACAACTAATGATGATTTGAAATGAAAACAACACGAGAAAAACACAAAGTGAGAGGGTGTGTTTGAGCTTACAGCAATTGCAGATGCGGCAAGACCTGATCGTTCACGTGGATCCTTGCGGTAGTAGTTTCCAAAATAAAGAATGGTAGCAAAATACCACATCAATGGGAACAGAAATCCTGATAGGAAACTGCAACAAGACAGAACTATGAGAATACAGGAAATTTGCTGTGGAAAAAAGGAAGTCAAAAGGAATACTCACGAGAACCATCCTATACCACAGCCAAAGCATGGAAGTGGTTTGTCGTAAATTCCTTGTTGCAGATCTTCAGGATCCCTTATTAGGGTGTACTTGCCCTTGTCACGTTCAGCAGGATCTGGTGCTTGCCCTAAATACAACCATAAATCCTCAGATATCTAGATAAGCAGCTGATATACACCAAATAGTGTATATTGTCAACAAATAAGTTCAAACAGTCCAGGAAAAAACACGTTCCATTACAAGAAATGTTAAATTTTCAACAGCTTCTACAGTTTGAAAAGGAAAGAGTTAGTTCCAACTTAGGTTTCATAGTGGAAATGCACAACTGGAATCCCAAAGGGGAAAGGTAGATTGATTATCGCAGAAGTTACAGTGTCTGGGACCTTGATAATATCTTTCAACTGAATTCCAGTTCCCAGCTGCCCCAAACCCCACTTGATGAAAAAGTAAAACAATGAAGAGGGAACATTTGCTCGTAACAGATATGAACAGATGCAACACAAAGCACATAAAACATTCCCATATGATATGATGGTCAAATATACAACACAGTCTGCTTATGTTGTCTGTTCTAAAATCTTGGCAAAAGAAGATGCTTCATGAACATGCATTTAGACATTACCTTTAATTGCTGAATAGTATCTGGCAGCTCGCCTCAGAAGATCAACATGCTTATCAGAGTTAGATTTCATCATCTCAAGACCAGACCTTAAAATCCCTTTATCCTCTACAGTAACATCTACACCATCAAGAAGTTGAAGTTTCAAAGGAATTGAATTAGATAATTTGCCACTTAAACTAATTGTGTTGCACGAGAAGAATTACCAATTATAAAGATGCAGCTGCCTACAACATAGTGCATGTTCCCAAAACATATAATATAGTGCAGCAACTACTAAAAAGCAATAGCTGAATTTCAGAGAGCCAGTTAATATGGCAAATGTGAGCTGATATTGATCAAATTATCATTATCAACTACAGCTTACACAGGCATACCACATCAAGATGCACATTATTTGATAATAATACTACATATGCAGCAGATCATATCACTTGCACCAAAATAAAGTGAAGGAACTATTTCCATATTAATCACACTTTTTTTTGAAAAGAAAAAGAAATAATAAATAATTGTCAAATAATATCGAGAAGTAACAGCCAACAAGCGGTGAAGGAAGAGAACATACTTGGATCCATGCTTAACTTGCAGACTATTGCACTAACTGAATTCCTCGACCCTTATCAGCAATCCACTATACCTGTTCAGAAGTTCAATTCATCCCAAGATTACTCCTCAACAAAATTGGTAAACTTTAATACTTCAGATTGCAAAAGGCTCAAAGCTTAATCACCAAATCGTTACAATCACAAGAGCGGAATTAAAATCTAAGAGGCAGTAACTAGAAAGATAGTGATTAAAACAAAAAATCACTACCTTTTAGCCTATCCTGTTCAATGTTTTAGGTATTCTATAAACAAAAAGAGAAATTCTCGCAGAAGTCTTATAGAGTTGGAATAGAAACAAAGAACCCAAGACGTGAAATTCTCAAACCTCGGCAGTAAAGTTGAAAACTTTGCAACTAAAACTTGAAGATAAAAACATCCCAGAACCCGTTTCAGCTAACATGCCACCTACCAATCCAACGATCCTAGGAAGAAACATGACAAGAACATCGCAAAAGCTAATGACTTTGCAACAGAAAGGAGCAAACTTGCCTGGAACAAAAATTGCAAACAAGAACCAATCTTGATTGATCTACGGGATTGATTCAGAAAATAGATCGAAGGAAAGTTGCGGCGTGGTGAACCAGAACTGAAAGAGAGAATGCTGATTACACCTTGCTGGCCTTGTGTTGAATAGACTTGACTCCTCTTGTGTCACTTGTCTTCTAATTAGTAATTTAAAATAAAATGGAATAAATATTTTTTTAAAATTATGTTTTTTATTAACTCACGGCTAATTCCTCTGGGTTCAACTGTTAATATTATTCTATCCCTACCTTATTTTACAAGTATTTATCTATTTATTTTTTATAGATCTTATTTATTAGATAAATGAATAATATTACTAATATTATGTATTCATAAAATAAGAACTCTAGCACATGATTATGTATTAATCAGAGAGATTTGGACAACTTACCTAAACACAACTTTCATAAGTTGTTAGAGTTTGATGTAATAATTTTACTTTAAATTTTAGTTTTTGTAATTAATTTTATATTAAATTAAATTCAAAAAGTCAATTCTATACTATTCATTCTAATACTAATGATAAGATATAATTATTTTGTAATATTTAGGTAATTATGGGCACATATTGATGTTGGAAATAATTGAAAAGGCAATCGTTTTCACAAGACACGACATTGACTTTTCTTCAAGCAAAAAACATCATAATGACATTTTAAATTAATAAAACACCCATAGACGGTTTCTGAATTTTACATTCTTTATCTCTTTGGTTATCTCTACAATTTTTGAATTTTATAATTAGGTTGTAATTTGAAAAAAAAAAGAAGAAAGCATATTTTAAAATTAGGTTTAAATATAATTTTACAAATTAAAAGAATTTTAAGAAATGGAAATATATTGAATATATAAATATTGATTCAATTAAATTTATAATTTATTTTAAATTATTAATTAATACAATAATTTATTTAAAATACAAAATTTATAAATTATGATTGACTCAAACACATTAAATACAACAACATCATTTTAGTA
>JANQAP020000233.1:286887-297714 GCA_026874005.2 Erythroxylum coriaceum
AATAATTTATTTAAAATACAAAATTTATAAATTATGATTGACTCAAACACATTAAATACAACAACATCATTTTAGTAAAAATTTTGTTGATATGCGGGAAGTAAAAAAATACGAAATTAGAAGAGCTGTTTTTGATAAATTTACATTAAAAATTTAATAATAATAATAATAATAATAATAATAATAATAATAATAATAATAATAAATTACGTAAAAAAATACGTATACGCTCCAACTACAAGCATCAAATTGTCAAAAAGAGGACCCGAGGTGGCCTTTTTGGTGATTGTCTGGTCAATTTCTGACATAAACCTGCCAAACTGGCTAACCCATTTCTCGTTGCTGGCCCAACAACGTGGGTTCAAAAGTGGCATAGTGTCTGAAACCTGTTCAAGCCCATGTTTCCTATTTACGGTTTGTTCCCACCAGACAAATGCAGTTTCTTCTTTTCCCTGTTCTTTTAATCTTAGGGATTCTTGAAAATACCTAAATTGACCTCTTACAAACCATCATCGTGAGTGATTGACGTCTTTTGCAAATGTCAAGAGAGTGGTTAGCAGCATTCTAAGATGAAATGCTGAAAGTTATTATCATTCACTCACATGTCCTGTCCTCTATGTATAGAAGAGTCTTGAGAGAGGTTGTATGTAGATCATGGACATGTATTTGAAGCCATTGTCAGTGCCTTACATGTTAAGTGAAAGCAATCTACAAGTTTTCAAACTGACTTGTTACATAAACTTACCTCTTCAATCCACAAAATTTATAACAGGAACATCCAAGTGTCTGCTTCTTCTCTTGTCCAATCCTCAAACAACACAATTACTAATTATTTGTCTAAGCCAACCATAACAGATGGCTACTAAATGTTGTAGGGCTTTGCCAGGTTGACAGTGCTAAACTTTCCAGTTAGAATCCAATGAGACAAACAGGATCCTTCTGTAATTTACATTGACTTGCAATTTAGGCAAGTCAGCTTTAAAATATAGACTATTCCTAAAAAATTTTTAAATAAAAAAGTTCTTATTTATTATAAAAAACGTAAATTAGTAATGATTGGATTTATCAGTAACAGTCTCTCTATTAAATAGAGATAAAATTACGTATCATTGAATTTTTTTAAATTTTACGCTTTAACGAGATTTTAAACGAGTACGATAATAAACTAGTGATGACTTTCTATTTGATTTAATTCGTAGACATCCAAGAGTGGAAAAAACAGACCTTAGGTTTTGGAGGTTGGACTCCTCAATGTGAACAACACGGGAGCAACCCAATTTGACCAAAGCTAGAGTCGGAGTTGTACAATGTTTTCATAAGAAAATGAGAGTTGACGTGATTTACAAGTCTTAATCTAATTCAGACATTTCTATTGGCTTAGCTTTCATCATCAAATTTTGTGTTCATACCACAAATTTCAATTTGTATTATAATTTTTTTTTTGAATATATTGAAAATATAAGTAAGACAAACTAAGTTTGATTTTATTATAAATTTTTCGAATATATTGAAAAAGTTTTGATCTTTACTTATTGTTAATATTAGTCTTATAATCGATACCAATTGAAAGTGAGAACTCAGATCGAAATGGACAAGAAAAGACGAAGTTGCCGACCAAGACCGTGGCACACTCCCACACATGAACATCCTCTCATGTCGTTTCCTCCTCCTGAAGCCAAAATGTCGTAATAGTGTACTTCCCTTGAAACTTCACGCTCACGTATGCCTTATTGTGTCGCATAAATAATTAAATATGAAACCAATTTTTGTTTCTTACTTATATTTTATGAATTTCTTTAAATTCTTAAAAAATTCTTCCAAATTTTAAATTTTTTAAAAATCTATTATTCTAAAATTTGATTAAAAAATAACATTAACTAAATCGATTTAACTCAACTCTTATACTCTAATCGAATTACTTAAATATGATTCAAATTAATATTTTATTATAATTATTTTAAATTATTTGAATTAAAATTATCATATCAACGGTATTTGATTAGTTCACATATGATTTTTATATTGCATATATTTTATCGTTGTTTTATAACAAAATTCTAAGAAAATGAGCTTTTCTATACACTCGAAAATAAAAAAAAAGAGTATTTTCAAAAAATTTAAAGATAATTTTTAAAAATATTTATTAAATTATAGGAAAAGAGTAATTTTTTTTACTATATGATGTCCCAAATTGGATCAATTAAATATATTTTTAAATTTTAAGTTATACTCAATATACATAATAGTTTATAAATTTTATATTTTAAATTAGTTATATAATAAATGAATAGATTTAATTAGATTGAAAAAATAGTAAGTCAAAAATAGAGCATATTTGCTTTAAATTTATAAATTAAAAATTTTATAAATATCGTTAATCAATTATATCATATAAATTAAATCATTAAATTTATTTATTTAAAATACATGATTTATACTTTTTTATTTACATAAAAAATTAGTTAATTTAGTTTAAGAATAACAATAATTATTTAGACCGATTTAAGTTTTGAGTAGACAATTATTTAATTTTGACTTAAATTTTAAATTTTTTATTTTAAAATTAGACATATATTTAACTCGGACCTAATTAAATTTCGGTCTCCCTAAATTCGATCAAGAACGTTAAGGCTGATCAGACTTCGAACGCAGGCACAATTTCATCACGGTCCATTGCCAAACTTAGATTTCATTTCTACTGTTTGGAAGGGGAGAAGGAAAAGTAAATGAGGGAAAAGTCTTTGAAAGCAACTTCTATCGCGACTGGTCTTTCTCTTGTCTTTGGCCAACCAACTCCAACGTTGTCACTTTGACGAACTTTAGTTCCCCAACAAGCAATTATTAGTAGCCACCCCAGCACAAGAAAAGGGCAGAACCCACTCCCACTTGCGCATTTTCAACATCAAAGAATAGTCTTCCGTTTTTCTCCATAAACTTGCAGTGACTATGCTCTCCAGCTCCTCCGCAGTATAAGAGAGAAGGCTGTTCTCATATAGCAATTAAACGAAGCGACAAAGCTAAGAAACAGTGCTAGTAATCATGAAGAAAGGGGGCTTGAACCCTAATTTGAAGCTTAAGCTTTCTCTTCCTACTCCTGATGAAGTTACCATCCGCTCCTTCCTGTAAAGTTTCTATCTTTCTGTGTACCCTTGTCCTATTGGTTACTATTTGTTGTGGTTTTCTGAGTTCTGAGCGACTTCTGTTGATGGGTTCTCTCCAGGACGCAGAGTGGTACGTTTATGGATGGTGATCTGCGGGTGAATCGTGATGGAGTGAGAATTGTCTCTCAAAGTGAAACCGAAGCTGTAAAGTCTTTTTCGTTTTTTTCAACTTAGTACTTTCTGAGCGCTTATGATCTTGTCTAGTTGAATTGTTGTATCGAGACTGGCTGTGAGGGTTTTAAGTTAGCTCCGTTCACTTGAGGATATTTTGATCACTAGATCCGGTTGGGTTGCATACATGAGACGAATGTTAAGTGACTGTTTCTCGTTTCTTTTGATTTAGTGTCTAAAACTAGACTACACGGAAGTATTTGAAAGATAAATTAAAGTTGGCTGGTTATAATTCTGGTCATGTACGTTATTACTTGATTTGTTATATATTGTGCTCAATAAGCTTAATAACCTTGAGATTAACCCTGGTGATGATCGTTCGAATGCAATGTGATTTTCTTACCTGTAGAATTGTGAAATGATATACACGGCTCTCATATTTTTAGTTCATTTCCTCTTATAAATGTCTTTTCCAGCCACCCCCTATCCAACCAACAGACAACCAGTTGAGTTTAGCAGATATAGACACTATTAAGGTTGTTGGGAAGGGAAATGGCGGGATTGTGCAATTGGTACAGCATAAATGGACCGGGCAGTTTTTTGCACTAAAGGTACTGTGTAATTCTGCATGCACATTGACATTGTGGGGTATCATGTTCTGTAGTTGTTATAAACCTTTGAGCATCTTTGCATGTCTATAACCGTCTATTTTAGTTGGTATGGTTCCAGTTCAGTTACATTGATTTTAAGGATATGTGCCTCCAATTGAAACGTTCTCATAATAATTTGAAGAACCAAAATTTCCTTTCAACTGTCAACTTGTACTTCTAGAATTCCCTGCATCAGATTGCTTTGTGCTGCTTATTGTGATTTAATTGCAAACCTATGTTTTTCTTTCACATCTAGGTTGATTTTCAACATCAACTATTGAGTTTGAAGACTAATTCATCCATGAAATAAATTGAGATGAGTGATTTTGTGACTGAAGCAGCCTTGCATTTTGTATTTTTTGACATGTAGAGTAGTGGAATTAACTGGTGAAGAAAGAGATGACATAGCAGCAGTTAAGTTTTGATTAAGTAGGTTTGTAAGGTGGAAATATTCTCATGAAATATATTCACAAATTAATTCTCTTAGACCTATCTTATTCCCATTACTGATCCTTCTTATTGACCTTCTTCAAATTATGTATCATGATGAATTTCTAGTTGGGTATTTTTTTCATTTCAAATTTTGTTTGTTATTTTTTTCTTCTTATTTATTTATCATCTGGACTCTGGGCTGTAATAATGTTTGGCAATTGTTTTCTTGCTCAGGTAATACAAATGAACATTGAAGAGTCTGCTCGGAGGGCAATTGCACAGGAACTAAAAATCAATCAATCATCACAATGCCCATATGTTGTAATGTGTTACCAGTCTTTCTATGATAATGGAGCCGTTTCACTTATCTTAGAGTATATGGATGGCGGATCCCTGGCAGATTTTCTAAGAAAAGTTAGGACAATTCCAGAGCCATACCTTGCTGCCATATGCAAGCAGGTGGAAAACACGGATAATCTTATAAGTCACTGATTTCAGCTATTAATAGCATATTCCAGTTTATCATTGTATTTCACCTCTTGTTGGTAATCAGGTGCTCAGGGGACTGTTGTATCTTCATCACGAGAAACACATTATCCACAGAGACTTAAAACCTTCAAATTTGTTGATAAATCATAGAGGAGAAGTCAAGATCACGGACTTTGGTGTGAGTACAATGTTAGCAAGCACCTCAGGTCTGGCTAACACTTTTGTTGGCACATATAATTATATGTCTGTAAGTATCAAGTAACTCAAACAAGTTGAGTTAATACCAAGTTTTTCTCATCTACAATGCCTTTCTTCCTTTCTTCAGCAAAAAAAGGCTGTTAAAATCTCTTTGTTATTGGTTATTTATTGTAGCCTGAGAGAATTCGTGGAGGAAG
This sequence comes from Erythroxylum coriaceum, assembly GCA_026874005.2. Lineage (NCBI taxonomy): Eukaryota > Viridiplantae > Streptophyta > Magnoliopsida > Malpighiales > Erythroxylaceae > Erythroxylum > Erythroxylum coriaceum. The sequence goes on from JANQAP020000233.1 coordinate 292,126, forward strand.
GTATGATTATAAAAGTGATATTTGGAGCTTGGGGTTGGTATTGCTAGAGTGCGCAACTGGCTTGTTCCCATATTTGCCTCCACGGCAAGATGATGGTTGGGAAAATGTTTATGAACTTATGGTAGCCATTGTTGATCAACCACCTCCTTCTGCACCTTCTGATGAGTTTTCTCCTGAGTTTTGTTCATTCATATCTGCATGGTAAGTGTCAGCTTCCACACTGGATCACTCAAGATGTAAAGTTTCTCTTTACTTTAGTGCAAGGGGATTATTAAGCTTCTTTTTTGGCATTGATAAGTTTGGAGTCAAGATGTGATACCAGCTAGTGATCTTCTGTTCTTTTTGCTTCTCGTTGTCATCATTCTTATGAGTTGAGCTTACTAAGAAATTTGCAACAATTTTTTAGTCTATTTATTGGGCCTCTATACATATATTTATGTGAGTCTGTTTGTTCTTCAATTAAGCTGGATCTCCTTTTATGTTGAAATGCATATCTGTTTTCTTTTCTTCTCACTGAGGCCCGCTTTCTTTGACTTTTTGTTTCTTGTTTTTTTGTTTTCTATTTGGGATTAGACCATGCACTAGTCTATAAGTAATTTTTGTTTGATGTAAACTAAGTAATTTCTTCAGTCAACCATGTTGTATGATGCCACTAATTCCATACGGGTTTCGATGTCATTTTCAGTGTGCAGAAAGACCCCAGGGATAGACAGGCCGCACATGAACTAATCGTATGTGAAACTTCTATACGTGTTATTTTCTTTATTGTCCGGGTCAATGACTGCAAAACTGTGCCGACAGAGTTCTAGGTCTGAATTTTTCTTTCCAATCTGTACACCAGGCACATCCTTTCATGAGCATCTATGATGACCATCATGTTGATCTCTCAGCCTACTTCACTAATGCTGGCTCCCCACTGGCCAATTTTTGAAACTTTCATGTAAGTCTTCATGCTTTTAGGTTAAACATTCTCGAACTTCCTTGTTTTTTCTTAAATTCCTAACAGCACTGGGCATAATTTCATCACTAAGGCACCTCTCCTGCAGGGCTGTGGTTCTGGGTTCAAGCTCTTCTTCCTTCTCCCTCTACCTTGGAAAAAATAAAACGAAAAAGAAAATTGTTTGACGATACTGAATGGAACCCTTTTTAAGTGCTTTGAGCTGCAAAATATCTGGACTTCTTTTGTTTTATTTTTTTGTTTTTCTTTTCTCAGTTACATAACCACATCTTCTCATGCTTTGACCTTCTAGCTTATTTATTTTCCAGGGAGGCATTGTTTCTTTACTTCAACAATTTAGTCCATGGTCCTTATCTTCTGTTTCAGATTCTTTGTGTTTCATTAATAAATCTTGCAAAGACACCTTTCTACTAAAAACTTTAGTGCACTTTATATTGCTTTAGAAAATCATCATGATCCATTCTTCATAAGGATCAATCTTTTGAAGGCATCTTTATACTGCAAACTTGAATTTGAGAAAATCAATGAGATAATTGAAAATATTAACCGTTGCTCACAGTCATAGGACTCGTGAATTTATTATCTTAAGTTTCAGCACAGATGTTGAATTTCCTTTATGTTTGCATATGAGCTTGCTACCTGCAGTGATAGTTGTCAGCTTGTTAACAGATGGCACTAATAAGAGGGTTGTAGGAGATTATCTTTGCGATTTTGGATGATCGAAGGACAGTTTTTCTGCTCCCACTGCAAAACAGAAAGAAACCTGCATAAAATGAGGAGTCCACGGCCTATAATTCCTCAGCAACTTAGAAAGCATCCATATGCCTGTAGGGTTGTGTATGAGTGATAGATAGGAGGAAGATAAGAGCTTGCGATGTTTAGGCAGAGGTATCAATGGTTACTTCTGTCTGATATACTTGACCAATTGTATCTTCTATATAGATGTAGAGACTATTGAATTTTCAAGTTTTGTGTCTAGAGTTGAAAATAGTGTATCTATCACCATTCTGCGGATACTTTTCCTTCAGTCCGGGTGGTTTTCTGGTGAATGTGGTTTCACAAAAGCTCTGGAACTGTTGGTGGATTCTTTCACTATTGGTGGCCGATGTGAGCTTCTGATAGAACTTAGAATTGCACGTTCTCTGTTAATCAGGGTTTGATCAGGTATATGTAATTAAAATTTGCGAATGGTACTTCGATTTTAGTATAGAAAACTGTCAATATTAGGAAACAGGTTGTAAACTGGTAATACAGGCTTACATAGGTATTTGGTTGCACAGCAAAGTGGAAATAGACTCTGAAATTCATCTAAACTTATCCTTCAGCGATCAAAAACAGTGCCTCAGGGATTTTAAACTATGCGGTTTAGGTGTTCCTCTTGAATTTCCTTAAAGTTTTCAAGTCTACAACAACAACAGTAATGTTGTCTTTACTTCCCTTTTGGAGGGCAAGCCTTGAGAGGTACTCTGCTGCTGCTTGAGCAGCAGGATCAACTTCCTTATCCCTTTCAATTGGCAAGGAATCGCCATTCCTTTTATGCCAAAGAAGTATTCTCTTTCGAGCAATGTCGCAGGCCTCCTCATTGGTCATGACATCCCACAGACCATCGCTTGCCAAAATGATGCACTCATCTTCTTTTGCTCTAGGTAGAAAAGTCACTTCCGGATCAGGTATAATCCATGGCTTCAAGTATCTATCGCCTGTACGTGCCATGAACAGAAAAAATAAAAAAAAAGAATCAGTAACCAAGTCATGATAAACATGAAAGCTTATAATTTCATTCAAAAAAGTCAGGAGATGGATGAGCATACCGATTGATCTCGACATCGCAAGAACACCAAAAACACGAGAGCCATTCCATTGTATGACCTTGCCTCCCGCAGCCTCTATCCTTTCATATTCATCTTCTCTATCTGGCTGGAAAAAAAGAAGCGGTGACAAGGAGGCAAAACTTCTTTTGAATGGTAAGTGAAACTACGTAAAGATGCTGAAATTATCAAGTAACTTACTTTGTGATCTACAGACAATGGCACAGCCATTTTTCCCCTACACAGGACTGCTCTTGAATCACCACAATTCCCAACTATAATATGAGTCGAACAGACTATTGCAACAACTGCAGTAGAACCAACAGTTTCAGGTGCAACAGGTTCAGAATGAGTGTCAGAATCACTGCCCGCAGTGACTGTGCACGGTTCTCCAACCTTGGAATCAACTTTTCTGAAACAACTTGAGAGGGCTTTCTTCCATTTCTCCTGCAAACAGTTCTTGATGCCTCCATCACACAAACCTGCTCTGACTATCTCTTCAGCCAAAGTCAAATGGAGTCTCTGGCTGCAATAAGTAGAAACCTGTGCAAAGAAAATCCACGTAATTTTTCCATTAACGATGATGAAATTTGTTTTCTCGAAAACAGGAAAAGGAACAGATTGGCATCGGAATACCTGAGAGCCACCATGTCCATCGTAAACACCAAAGAAATGCGCAGTCATGTGAGTTAGACCCTGATTCATGCCATTCAGAACATTGTCATTTAGTAGCATTTGAGTTGGAATCTGCAGAAACCGAGGGACAGCTGCCACAGCATCTTCCATCTCCGGTGTCCTTCCAGAAATGGAAGTTAGTCCCCAAAGCGCTTTGGAATCCAATTCAAAGGCCTGACTACCTGTTCTATAGATCTTTTTCTTGTGTAACAGATCCGGAACCAAGGAACACAATCTTGGATTAGACCTATCTCCATCTTTACCTTCAAAATCCCCTGTAACTGAATTGAGATCTTCCATTGTCTCCAATCCACGATTTGGTTCTGTCACACACGATTTGGAATTCTTTTCACGGTCAACTAGGCAGGTTTCATCATCCATTGGAGTCCCTGAATTCCTATCAGCAGCATAAGCGTCCAACATAAGAGGTTTCTTGCCAGTGTCACAGCCACCCCCACCAACTGCAGGCTGTGAAGGTCTGTCCTCAGTTAAGGCTTCATTCCTTGAACATGTTAGTTGATCCTCCTTGCTTGATCTATTGATGGTCTCCTCCGGAATCGAACTATCCTTACTTGCTATTGCCATACTTGGCAGAGTTACTCTTTTTCTTCTATCGTCATCATCATCTGCAACAGTTGATACCCTTCCATCACAAGGCACATTCAGCTTCCTTTGGGGGTTAGACAACAAGGTTGCGCCATCTTTCATACACTTGAGACCAGAAATTTCCATATGAGCTGTTACTGAAGAGTTCCTGCAAATACTAAACGGAAGATGAAATGCTTGAGACACCTCCTCCATTGAACTTATTCAACTTTGGAACAACAGTTTTGATGTTAAAGAGATCTCAAGTCTAATCTCTAATGAATTGTTGATTAACTAGAAACAGTTACTGCAACTAAATGCTAGAAAGACATGACTCAAGAACCCATCCAATCTTTATAACTGGACTCTTTCGGTAACTAAACACATAAACTAGAGAAAGTAAACCTACCAACCAACCTTTTCATCCATTGTATAGATTGTAGACAAAAGAACTGAATGAATCAAAGAGAAACACGAGGGATGAGTATCAGAATCGATTAAGACCACAAGAAAAGTAATTAAATGGGGTCATGGAAAAACAAATAAAAGAACTTTCAAGAAAAGGGAAAAAAAAAAAAAACCAACCAATCTTATGATCTGCCCTGCATCAGAGGCAACATATCTCTCAACCCTTTGAAGAAAAAAAGAAACTTGGGTTCTTTGTTGCTTTCTCTTTTATTGCTTTCCCAACCCAACCACCTTCAACGAACTAGTAACTATAAAGGAAAACGACAAGAAACCTCCCATGATCTTACAACTTCTCATGAAGACACACACTATCAAAAGAAGTAGAAGAAGCCACACGCAGCTTCAGCCAGTCTGTTTCTGGTGGCGAGTAAAATGTGAAGAGTTTCAACTTTTTAGTCTCGTACCTTAACCCTCGCATTATTAGGATGAAATGAAAGCTGACAGAACAAAAACAAAAATGGTTGAGCAGAATCAAGAAGAAACTACACGTGTGCGTTTTGAACAAGAACCACAAACTCTTACGTTGCTTTGTTATCGAATATTTTATTTGCTATAATCAATTCTATTAAAGGCTTGGTGCTATTTTACTTGATATAAATTAAATTGTTGAGTGTGATTACTAATAGAAAAAGAACTAAATTATTTATTATCATCTTAATTTACTTAAAATTTATAGTTTATTTATTAATTATCTATTTAGACAAAAATTTGAGTTTGGTGAAAAAATATTTTACGTGAATAAATATTTTTTTTAAAAAGCCAAAATCAACGTATCTAATATACAAGACTTTCCGTTGTTTAAAAGTTTTCGCTCGCAACTTTAAAATATTAGTTACTCAATTAAAATTTTTAAAATTTGATACTAAATTAAAAAATATCATCTTTATATAATGAACTTCAAATTTTTAATAATTAGTAAGATGCCTTAATTGCTTTTAATTTAGAAAAATTGAAAAAGAATAATCAAGTTCTCTTAACCACCTTATGTGTTAGAAAGGTCTAACTCACTCTTAAAAGTTAGCTCAAGAGGGGAGGTTTGCACACTATTATAAATTGTTGAATGCTCTTATAGTTGTCCGATGTGGGATTCCTGAC
>JANQAP020000233.1:297814-313315 GCA_026874005.2 Erythroxylum coriaceum
TGTTCTGGTCTTATTGGCCCGAATCCAATTTGTCCATTTCTCTCCAAACTGTCTCATTTTCTTTCCGATAACCTTCGCCTAGCTCAAGAGGGAAGGTTTGCACACTATTATAAATTGTTGAATACTTTTATAGTTGTCCGATGTGAAATTCCTGACATTATGTAAGCATATATATTAATGTTTTGATATATGCTTTCTCACGTAAATGACTTATATTAGGCGATTTACTTACTAATTAATACAATAAACCAAATTGAGTTGTTTCTTTTGAATAATTAGTTATTATTTTCGATAATAGTTTGGTAAAATATGGAGATATAGAATTGGAGTGTACACATACACACACAAATACAATACATACACATACATGGGATGGGAGTCTCTTTTTCTTATGTGTTCAATGAATCTCACGGAGTGATTAAAGCGAAACTGACATCTGTAGGCAGCCAACAGCTGTTGCAACGCTGACCAATGAAAAGATGCCACGTAAAAGCATCAAAATCAGAGGACGGACGTGGACGGTAGAAAAAGTAGTAGGCTGTGGGCGTTGTGTTTTGGGAAATTGTAGAATCCAGTTTGTATTCATTGTACTGACATCATATTAAAATTTTATTATTTAATTCAAAATTAATGAATTAATCTTAAATATCAAAACTTAAGGTATTCAATCAACTCAATATCATCATCTTCACTTAGATTAAATAATAAACACTTTGGATTAAATAAAAAAATTTAAATAACGAACAAAAGGGTTATTCTGAGACCAAAATAATATTTTTATTACTATGGTAAGGACATTAACTATTTTTGCGCAAATGAAAGGCAGGGATAAGTTATTAAGTGCTTGTCTGGTCCAACATTTGGAGGATAAAAAAATACTTTTTTTCACCGTAAAAGATATTTTTAAGAAAAATGAGTGTTTAGCTGAAAAATTTAAAAGTACTTTTTTAATAGAAATGATTTTTTTAGAAATTAAAATACAACCTTTTGGAGCTTTTCAAAAAAACTCTACTCACAAAAGCTTCACTGGTGTAAGCCCATCAACACAGGCACTAAGTCATAAAATGAATTTGAGAGACAAACTCTGAACTTGAAATAAGTTCTTTGAACCATTTGTTGAAAAAGAGCGTATGACTGCAGAAAGAAACACAGTAAAAGCAGGACCCTCTCATGTTAAATGTTCTAGGGTTTAAGGAATAGAAGCAGCAACTAAGGATTTCTAATGCAAGAGCAATATGACATTCCAATTCCAAAAAGATGAAATCAATACAATACAGTCCAAAATAAAGCTGCAACGTCAAAACCCACGAGCATCAGGGAGCCTAAATACCAAAAAATGGTTGCTTAAGTAACCAAACCAAGTTGAACCTTCAGAGGAGTATTAGGAGGCAGAACTTATGCACTGCCTAAAAGAACCAAGCAACTCATTGATTAAAGAGAGGAACTGAAAGTTAAAATGCACGTCTTCCAAACAGTGTTTGCGGATATTCTCAACACATTTCGATAACCACACGTTACACCTTAAACATGAGAGAAAAAATTAAGAATATCGCAGAGATGAGAAAAGAGTTGAGATGCAGATGCGGGAATCCAGATTATAGTCCTTGGGTTGAAAGTTTATGCAGAGGTTTAACTGATTCGATTACATGTTTATGAAGGGTTAGGTTTAAGTAAAATGTTGCTACCAACTTACAGCTAAAGATCCCTTGTATCCAACCTAAAGTAGTAGTTAATCTTCAAACTAAAACTACAAAGTCAATAACAAATTGAAGCAGCTATTGCCACTGAGAAAAACGCTTTAAGACCTTGAAGAAAAATGCAAAATGGAAAAAACAACAAAAAGAAAAGCTAAAGATAAACAATATTCCATGGAGACCGATGATTTATTCACTGACAGAGACAAAAGAAAAATCTGTTTTGGACAATAACCCGCAGCTAGGTATATTAGATTTACCTCAGTGGCTTCATCTAGAGCAAATTTCAACTGCTCCTCCTTTATTTCCTTATTGTAAGAGTGACAAGAAGTTAGAAGCAATTCACAGGACTTGATGAAGCCATGGAAGAGAAACCAGATGAACCAGCTAATTCCTCCCTGCCAAAACCATGCTCATTATTCCCTGATGCAAAAGACAAAATTCTGGTTATGCATAAAGAACTTTAACAAGTTCAGATTAACACACCTGCACGAAGAGGGAGATGAAAGTGCATCTCGAATTAGGAATGGTTCAACTCTGCAACAAAAATTAAACCCAAGGGGAAAATGATGCAGGCGGAAAAAATTCTTATCACAAGCTATCATGCTATCATGACAGACAACATACAAACCTGTGGAGTCCATGAAGAGTGAATACAAACAAGAAAGAGACCAAGCAACGAGAGCAGTTATCACATTCACATCATGTGAAGTAGCAACAAGAGATACAATTCCCAGTGTACCATATCTGAAAGAACTTTGGGAAAAACTAGATTCTGCTCATAATATAACTCCAACAACAGTGTCCAAGCAATCAGAACGAAAAAGAGATGGACATATGTATCTGTATTATTCTGTGTAAGTCTACAGGAAATCGATAATACTGAATGAGAAGCTAATTTTATTGAAGGATATAAAATATATGTACAAGAGGGCTTTGATCTCTGATTTTCTCAAGCTACAGGGAGGATACATGTATTGCTAAGATGTAAACACTAAGGCTTACTAGCTTATACCTTTGAATATGATCTTTACAGTCAAAATTACCACAGTAACAAAAAGGTGATGCATCTGAGAGGTTCGCTTGAAAATCTTGTGAAGTCTAAAAATGATCTATATGACCTACTTTTGGAACGGCAGCCGCATGACCCATGTAAACTGGTCATTTCTTGATAAGGAGTGGTTTTCTTATGATTGTCAAATGGTATAATGAACAAGACTATACAGAGGAAACCTTCAAACCATCATAGTCAAGTCTGATAGGTCATCCATAGGAATTTCAAGTCCCATGAAGTCACCATGGTCATGTAATCCATCATCATCAATGTTCAGCCATGAACCTAGATCCTGCTCTTCACCATCAAGTTCATCAATGTCTGGTAGGCTGGACAAATCAACGGCCTCCTGGTCAACTGCATCCATGTTAAACCCATCTTTTCCTTTTGCAGAGCCATCCTTAGGTACTTCTCTAGATTTTGACTCAGAAGCCAATGTAGGTTTAGGTTGCTCTGTTATCTTGCCAACAAGGTCATTCACAGAAACCGATAATTGAGTTGTTTTCTGCTTGGGTTTTGTTTTCAGTTTCCTTTCTCCCTTGGCATTAGACGATGCTGGACGACCAATTTTATTACTCCCATTTCTGGACAAAACCTCTTTGTTGTGCCCCTTTCCGTCCCTATCCCTCTCGCTCCTCTTCCCTTTTGTACTGCTTGGAAGAGAACCTCCAATTCCTGATGGGACACTTGAAAGGCCGGCATTTCCAACGTCATCAAGCAAAAGTTCTCTCTTCTTCCCCCTGCTCAACCATGCATCTTCTTTACTGCTAGTTTGTTCAGCTGACTGATTTACAGGGTGCAGCATATTAATAGAATTAGTGTGGTAACTTTCTCCATTCAGGCCCAATCGTGAATTTAGAGGACTTGGCTGTGAACCCATGGAAGCTGAAATACGAAAATGTGAAATGAGAGGAGAAAAACAAAACAAACATAAAAAACTAAATGGCAAACAAACCACACCAATAAAAATAATGTCTGGTAAATTACCTGAAACTCTAGCTTGCAAAGAGTGGCTTGAGCTATTAACATATAGTTTCGCTGATTCCCCATCACTATGAGCGTCTGTTGATTGTGCACCAGTGAGGTGTGAAGGTCCAGAATGAAACATGTCCTTAAATAACTGGTCACTGAAGCAGCTGTTGCCTGTATCTTCAAATCTGTGACAATAATCCAATGTTCGTTTAACAAATGCCAAGGCAGCTTGCTTGGCTATCTTGTTACTGGAACCCTTCCCACCAGCAGTATGAGATCGTCGGCAAGTCTATCAAAGAAAGTTTGCAGAAGTTGGTAACTACCTAAATTTTGAATCTAAAAGCAGTTGTAGTAGAACTCTGTCCAACAATAAAACCACTGACAGAAACAAAGTGCACCTCAAGCCTAATTTATTATGTTAAGATAATGGGGAATAAGCACCAGAATCATTAAATATTTGAAGGACCAAACATGCACAGGCACATTGTTTATAAGCAGTGCTAAAGAGATGCACTGAAAAAAAAAAAAGGAAGAGGCAGGGAACACTTTTCATTTGGCGCAATCTTTGGTACTGAAAAGCTACAGCAGCTAAACAGCAAAGAAGAGAAGCATCAGTTTAGAATAAAACAGTCCCCTGTTACAGTCCTTTCCTGCATATTCCAGAATTCAGATGCATTTTTTGGCGTCCTAGATGCTAGGTTCACAACAGTTGCCTCCATTACTTGAGAATTCAAAAGGGTAAATGGCAGCAACCAAAACTGAAAGCTCAAACTAAGGGCCAATGCAACAAAGAAGAAAAAAGAATAGAATTTCTTCCGCTGAAGATTAAGAGTACAGGTTAGTGATTATCCTTACAAGCAAGAGACAGACATTCACAAAATACAGAAGCAATTACATGTTACACAAAATAAGTTCTAACAATCTGTTAGTTGGCTACAAATTCCTGTTAATCTTCTTTTAGCCCATCAGATCGCCTTGAGCATTGAACTGAATAATGAAGGGCAAAACTTTTTTTTGGAAAAAAATGAAGGGCAAAACTTGCCAACAAGAACCATCAAAAACTGCCTTCTCCAAGAGAAAGATTGAAAAAAAAAAAGGAAGAACATAGACAAATATACCAGGATGGGAGCAAATTCAAATAAAAGCTACAAAGATAACAATTGCTAAACCTAAATTTCAATTTGGCACTGGAACCCAACATGTACAAGTTCTCAACAATTCTAAGATAAGAAATGTTGTCCCCTCAAATAAACAAAATGAGACCATTTTGTATATGTCCACATCCCCTTGTTGTCAATCAACAATAAGTCGCGAAAAGTAACAATAATTTAAGCAGTAATACTTTCAACAACAAGCATATACAACATTCACTACTCCACATTAGCCATTTAAAAAGAAGGCTTCCCCTAAGTCCTTAAGATTTACAATTAAGTTTTACTTGTTCAAAAGGCCAAATACATGAGGTATTGCTGCAGTAGGGTCCATAGCACCAGGGTAATTATACCAAAATAATTATACTAAAATTGAAATGAGAAAGATAAGTATGGAGTGGAAGCAAATACCATATACTTGTCATAAGCCATTGAGATAAGTTTGTCGTAAGCACGTTGTTCAAATTCCCTATGCGAACATGGACCATTATGAGTACACAAGGCAGCAAAAAAATTTTAACTTCATTTGCAAGATATGAATTCTCAAGAAGTGAAGAGGTTCCTTACTTTTCTTGCAGTATTTTTGTTTCCGAGGCAAATTTCAGCAATTTATTTTGCAGAGCTCTCTTCTTCGAAACCTAATATAAGTGATAGATTAGAGAGAGAGAGAGAGAGACTATAAATAGAAATAAATCAATCAAAAACGGAAACTTGTAGTACTGTGTTATTCTGCATGGATAAAAATATATAAATTTCTATTTTCTACTTAATAGCTACTGGCAAGTAACTTAAGAGGACGAGAAGGTTCTGCATTATGTCCTAGGATAGACACAATAAGACACAAGGATTTGGGTTCGAGAAGAAAAAAGCTAGAGATAGAAATTTGTTAATGGATTTAAGTAGTTTTGCATTAGAGGTTCTGTAAGGAAGAATACCTGCCCACGGTACTTCTCTTCTAATTTGCTGATATCCTTAAATATACCTTCATCCTCCATTTTCAAGTCAACCTGGATAAAGAAGAATCCAAACTCACCAGAATAAACTTAAGAAAACCTCATGCTTGTGCATATGCAACAAATGCACAACTCAAAATAATTTACTTGTAATATTTGCATGGAACAAAGTAAAATGCACAATACACACGTGAAATAGGCAAATAAGAGACCTACCACGGGATGTGGAAAAATTCCTATTCTTTGAAGTTCCAGTAGAAGTTTTTCATTCGTTTGCATATTATCATACTGCAATTCAGGACATGTCATGATGGATATTGATGGTTGGTTTTGAAGGACACCATTTGCAGAATGACTGAAATTTGAAGTGACATCAATGCTTGAAATCTCCGCAAAATTCATGTCTGCCTCATCAGATTCACCATTCCCAGTAACTTTAAAACCATTAAATGCAATGTGCCCAGATAAATCAAAGTTTTCTGAATGGTTTATACCATCTGGCCCCAATTGTCCATCCAGTTCAAACCCAGCACCATGTCCATCTAATTCCAGATCTCCATTTGTATGGGTAGAATCATCACCCGGAATTATAGCAGCTAGGAGTCTTTGACAAAGAGGGATGTCTGCTCCTCTGTGCAAAAACTGTTCTCCAAGTTCATAATTTGTTTCTGCACATTCCACCTGTGTGTCCTGTTCAATCAATCCATTTCAAATATAGACAAAAGTTCAGTAAGAAGAAACTTGCAATAATGACACTGAAAACTTAAATAACAATTAAGCTGTTGGATGCCAGATCAAACTCCCGGAATTCGATAAACATCAAAGAGTCTTATCCATCAATTGTTATATAATGCCTTTGAACATTAAGAGAAGTAAAATAGGAAAAAGGGCTACACCTGTCGATTCAATTTAGCAATGTCTTCATTAGATATAAAACCAAAAAATCGCTCCATTTGCCTCCAAAATAAGCTTGAACAGGAATGAGCTGCAGAAAAAACCATGTTAACTTACCAAAGAAGTGATTAATTTGGTAGCAAAGCAACAGAACAGAACAAAGTACCAGGATTAATGACAGCACTTGCAGCAGCCAATAGCTCCTCCTGTCCATCATCTGAACCAACTAAAGTGTTTTCGCAAAAAGAAAGGAAAAGAGTGTGAGTAAAATGAACAAGAATTGATAATACATAATTCTTAGAGATCCGGAAACATTCTGCAACAGGGTATTAAACAAAAACTACCAAGAAAATCTGCAGGAGTGTTGGATGTGGTTTGCTTTTTACGTGCATATGCCTTGCGATCAGAGAGTTTTCTACTTGGTGGACGACCTGTTTTACTGCATAAAATGTTGCTTCAAGTTGTGAGATTTAAAGTCATGGTAGTATTAGGATGATAGGCTAAAAATTTAGAAAGACATGGTTACATAATGGAAAAGATTGGTAAGGAGAAAACAACTAACTTTTCATTTTTATCAAAACCGACTCTAGCACTTCTAAGCTGTTTTGCTGTTCCCACATTACCAAGCCTCTCAACTCCGATAGGCATAACAGACCTTGCAGATATAAGGCCCCTCCCGGACCTCCCTTCCCTTCGTGGACCGTCTGTAAGATCATCTCCACTAACCAGCTTATTCTTTCTTGATGGCAGGCTCAAATTTAAAACCTTTTGGATATTCTGCCCAGCTTTATCATCTACCTCTTCAGACTTTTTCCCCTTGTCTTTAGACTTGATTTCAGGAGTACCTGATTCTTCGCTTTCGGATAAAGCAGCCGAAGATAAAAGGTCACCTTTTGACTTAACTTGCTGAGGAGAATCACCAGTTAAACGCCTGGCAAATCCTGATCCAAGTTCATTGCCTGACACATCAGATACATTATCCAATGCAGGACTCTCATCATTACTTGAAATGATGGGGATCAAATTAGTTCTTCTAGCAATACGCGAGATCTTCTGAGGTCTCTGACCAGCCCAGTGGGCAACAGGTGGAGATGAAGAGCGACCTGAAGTACTACGCTTGCGGCTGTTAGGCCCAACAGCAAGAGGCTTGTTTGTACAGTTAGAAAGTTCCCAACCATTTGAAGTACTAGCTCTGTTGACTACTTGCGACTTAGCTGTAATGCCTGAACTTGATCGTGGAGCTCGAATAGATGCACTCATTTTTGTGGTTGACATTGGACTAGCAGAATTAAAATCGTCACGAACATTTGACCTGAACATTATGGCAAACAAGGGATTGAAATTAACATCTAATCTAGCAAAGCTTGTTAAAATAATAAAGAGAAAAGCTTTAAACAGGAATACAACTCAAAACAGACGTGAGGAAAATGAACACAAAAATTCAAGAATAACATGGACAAACAGAGAGGTGCATTATATAGAATAAGTCCAATATGATCTAAGCGGGAAAATCTTCAATGAATGTTCTTAACAATTGCAATAACGACAACAAAAATAGAATAAAAACCACCATAATCATATACTTGTAAAAAAGAGTCCAGGAAACTCTACATACTTATTAGCAGCTCTGAAACTTGACCTTTCCTTATCCGTACCAACAGGGCGTTCCCTCCTCTCACTGAGATGGGAATTATTGTCCAGATCATTCCTTGGGAGGGATGACCGTACATTCATGCCACTAGACTGTGAGATACTATCTGATTTCCCAACTCCAACAGCACCATTAGTAACTCCTGGTCTATAGAAAGACAAATTGCCTCAAAAATAGGATATATAAAGTTAAATAAGCCAAAAACTTCCGTGTTCAAGTAAGCACATTAAAAAATATTATAGAGTGAAACCCTAACATAAACATTTGCTTCAAATACACATAATTGTAATAGAGAGTTTTTTCCATACTCTAAAATCCTTATCATCCACAAATCTAAACAATCAATTGTAAGACTCTAGAGAATCATATTTTGCTTAAGAAGAAATACTAACAGTCAGTAGAAAACTTCTTAATAACAAATCCTTTCTGTTGTCCTGTAGCAACCAAAAGCCGAAGCAATAATTGTGTCAGGAAAGAGCTTAATTCCACGTTTGAGAGTCACAACATGTCTCAAAGAACAATCAACAAGAAGCAAATTGAGGGCCCTATTTTAATGGGTAAATTAGTGATCTATTTTCACAAAGTTTATTATACAAATGAGTTGCTTTCCTTGATTGTTGCCTTCAAGTAGACCATATAGATATTTGAAAAATACAAATATGTTTGCCATTATTTCCTTTTTTTTTCCCCATTCATATTATATGCCAATTTAATAGTCAACAAATTTATGGTTTTCAAGATATACATTAATATGCATTCCACATAAGAATGGGAAAATCCCATTAGATTGCACTACAAATAGAAATTAACAAGTTATCATAAATGCATAACATGTGTTCCCACAATATTTAAAAATTCCCAAGAAAACATTCAATAGAAAGACAATGATAAAAGAAAAGTGATATTGTTATGAATATTTAGAAAGATAAAATAACAGTATCTTGCAAAATTGATGGCAATCAACTTTTTTTCTACTAGCTGCCTTGAATAACACCAATAGAACAAAAACCTAAAATAACTCATTCATTGAAATTTAACCTTCACATTTTGTCAAATAGAGGCAAATTAGTTATGGTGTAAACCTAAATAAAAGTACGACATAGTGGGTGCAAAACATGATTGTTATAAGAAGGGTGCAAATTGTTCTGAGTGTACCTGAAACCATGGGAATCACTATTTAATCTGGCGCGGTTATCAGAACCTGGTCTTTGTTGCATTCCCTGTTTAGGCTCCCTATACCCATCACTGCTTTTAATAGACACCACACTTGGTGAGACATCTGACTTTATCACAGAACGCTTCTTCTTCAGCTTTGTCTTTTCCCAACCATCAACACCAATTGATAAAGTTCGTTCATCACCCTGAACTGCACCACTGTTTGCAAGGCGCAGCATTTCCCTATCTCTATCTAAGGCAGCAGATGGCCTGACGAGAGCATTACCCTGCAAATCCAAATTTCTTCAGAGTTCATATCTAAAATTTATCCTAAAATCCTAAAGTGCAGCAAGCTTAATCCAGTAATTCAAAACACAAGTTCTAACCTACCAGATACAGCTAAATTATGGCAAGACAGAATACAGTAAATACAAATTCTGTTACAAGCTCATCTGATACTAGTTATAAATATTTAACAGAGCCAAAAGCAATTTCCAATGAAAAAGAAAGTATGAACAGGTCCACACATCAAGGAGACATCTACCAATTAGCAAGATCACAAGAGGAGAAAAGTGTCAACTTAATTAAAGGGAACTTCAACGTTGACAAAAATTGCCAATGAATAAAACTAAAAGCAAGGTGAAAGAGTTACAAACCCTCACGTCCACCAAAGAAGTTCGTGTGCGCTTGTTTGGAACAGCATGTTTACTTCGTTCTTCTGATTTTTGTGGCTCAATTTCACTGCCACTGTTAACAGCAAGGTTTTGAATTCCCATCTTACCAACGCTTGGCCCAAGAACTGATCGATCACTTGACAACAAAGCACCAGAACGGTCAATAGATAGACCATCTGATCTAGATCTCTTCTTCGATGGCACATTTGGGAAGCATTTGTTGAAAACAGACAAGGCCTCGTTGAAAATTTTCATGCGTTCCCTGTTGTTTATAGATCTCAATGCACTAGTTACAATTATCAGATAAGATACACAAGAGCTTTAACAAGTACCTGGCTTTGACATTGCTTTCACGTAGAATGGCCTTCACTCGCTTGATGTCCTCTGGTAAAATCTTGCCTTTTGAAGAAACAATTGGAGAATCATCCCCGGAAATACCAAGAGCTACATTCAAATGACGTCTAAAGTCCCCTTGACGGCTAGATTTATGCTCGGCAGCAACTACCTTCGGGTCAAAACGTATGCATTGGAAGAAATTCACCACATCCGCCTGTCCTACTATACAACTGCCTCTGGTCAAATTTGGGAGAGAAGATAAGATTGGGTTCTCCATACTATCTCGGAAGCTACCTGATCTGTCAAACTGAGAAGTTAAGTGGGATCCACGCTGCCCACTAGCATATACTGGCCGATCTGGGCTAGCAGAAGATAGATCAAACTTACTAGATGTTGCCATTTGATCAGTGTCTCAACATCTGCTACATCACAAACGCAATAATGACAATAAGGCACCACAAAATTGTAGCAGTGCGACACATAAAGCACAATTTGAGACTTCAGAAGATGAAAAGATGCCAATGCATCTGCAAAAACAAAGATATCAATCAATAGTTATAAAAAATCTCAACAAGAATGATTACTGGATATTTACATCCATACTCATGCTCGTGATAGAAACATGCAAAAATAATTCTAGAATTAAAACTGCAATTCAATCAGCAAACCAAGTATAGATTCATAATTACCCAATTCTTGAATTAAAGTTTGTTCAAATAGTAGAGGTACCAAATTACAGAGTTAAACACTAGATTACATATTTCTCTTTTCCTAGAGGAGGCAAGTACTACAAGCTAAACTGGATCAGGGAGGTAAATATGAAAAGACTGATTGAGGCAAGAATTCAAGTACTAGAGACAAATCTATTCCCATGATGTTCATGTAATGAAACAAATGTCTTCACATAAATAATAAACTTGCAACCACAATTTTACTTAATTCATGTGTGGATTAACAAAGATAACAAGAAGACTTTTAGATCCAGCTCTAAGTATCGTTATGAATCCATACTTCAACTTGTTAAAAGCAGTCTAATGGGACAAATACGTGATGATTATGCATGCTAAAGACGCAACAATTACTGGCCAAACAATTAACACCTTCAACCAATGTGCATAGTAAGATGCTGAATGGATGAAAAACAATCGTATAGGAGAGAATAGGCAACCATTCCGGAGCACTTAAAAACTGACCGAATGGCTTACATTAATAAATGAAACCAATGATAACAAAAAGAAAACTAAAATTGAGCTCAGATGCAAGGGCATCAATGTTCTGACAAAGCAACAAATCCAACAGTATCTACACCCAGTAAAATCTAATGGTTTGCATAAGGCTCCAAATATTTGTGCAGCAAAGGGAAATAAAAGATAAGAAGAGGCGTTAAATGATAAATTTAGCAGTTTAAAGTTGAACAATTAAGTTATTGTAGCAAATCACAGCTCATTAATCGCAATCAGAAATAAGTCCTCAAGCAAACACAAAAGGAATTAAAGGATTGATAAATCCACAGAATTCCTCCCAGACATGATTCCATGAAGTGTTTAAGAATTTAAGATAACATACTGAGAACCACACCCATTGACGTGCCTGATCCTGTTTAAATATATCGTTTTGATTTTTAAGCCTTATTTAGAGTAAAAATTCCTAATGCACAGGCAAAACCATCCTGAACTTCGTTTTTTTTAATCTTCCATCCAAAATTTGAACCTGATGACATCATTATTTAAATTGAAGAACAAGATAAATAACCTTAAGTTAAATCAGGTGCTTCTCCAACACAAAAATTTTTTCACAAGTTCACGTACACTACTTCCTTTGTACTACTTCCTATAATTATCCCAATTCAGTTCATTTACTACAAACTATTACAACAACAATGAACGAACAAATCGTCAGTTCTTCATCTAAGAAACGAATAAACTACATACCTAAAAGTGAATCAACACCAAAACAGGGATAAAGTAAACATCAATCCATCTCAGACAACAAATACAAACTCAAGTAAATCCAGAAAGAAACCCTAGAACTTGAATCAAATTGAAATTCAAAATTCCCAAAAAAATCCAAATAAAAAAAAGAAAAGATCAAATCCAAAATAGTGCAAGAAATCTACCTTGAGAAGAGTCGGAATAATTACTTGAATCCGCGACACGTGAGCAGTAATAGTAGTGATTCGGGGATTGAAGAATTGATTATTAATTTTGCTTATTTTTTGGAGAAATTAAATCTTTTTTTTTTTCCCCGAAGAGAAGTCCAAGCTCCGAATCGAAGGTTCGTACGAGGCGACCCGCTGTGTTTTGATCAGCAGCGGAAACTGGCAACCGCTTAATTTACTATTATGGCCATGCTTTGACGTGTACGAAAAAGGAGAAATTAGTCTGGTGATCTGGGTGGTATTGGGATTAAAAGTTCGGAGCCGGCTCGTTAACAGCTTCAAGCCTCCTACTCTTATGGCATGTCGGAGTGGTAAGGACAAATGTTTTAGTTACCCAACATCCGCTGATTGGTAAAATTCGAAAAAATATATATGTTAAAAAATTTCACGGAACTTATAAATGACTAATAATAAATGATTAATTATTTATATATATATATATATATATATATATATAGACGGCAACTTTTCCTTTGTATTTTTACAAAGAAATTTTTTTCCGTGAATTGAACATGTAACCTTATAATTATAAAAAAACAACTTCATCAGTTATTCTAAGACTCATAATAGTATTAATATTAATATTAGCATGATAACAATATGATAATTTAATGGATATCTAATATTAATTTTTTAGTTCTATTAACTAATTATTATAATCTAGATTCTTCTAATTAAAATTGAGATTGATTATATTAAACATTTCATATTTAATTTTTATATTTTTAAAAATATTATTTACCTTCTTGTACTACTATTTGTTAAATTTCCTCAATTTTATATTAATTTAAATTTAAAATAATAAAATATAAAAAATTTCAATATTTAGCTTTGTTATACTGAATGAATCGAGATAAGCTCTTCTCGCTAGGAAAAGCTTCAAGGGATCTGCATCATGAGTTTCTAACTTACACACTAATTAAGTAGTTTATAGAATATATTTCTTTAAAAGAGTCAAGATAAACAAATATTGACTGCAGTTTAGGTTTCAGATATGTTAAATCGAGACACAAACTCTTCTAAACGATAATTTATCATCATTATCACACATAGTCCGAATCTCGTACCATTGCGGAATTTGGAGAGGTCTGATAATACGCAGCCTTATCCCTACAGAGTAAAAAGGCTATTTCTGGTAAACCCATATACAAATGTGACATGACATGAAAAAAACTACAAATAAGTGATGCAGGTTAAAAAAACTAAAAAAATAAAAAATAAAAAATAAAATAAAATAAAATACCTAATATGGTGCCAAGATCTGTTAATACCTAATAAGCTGCAAAGTACAACTCTTCGTGTCTCGAATTGTATTAGGGATCCTTGCTTAGTAGTAATATGAGTATGAACAATTCAAAGGTATAGGATGGCCTCACCATACACTAGAACTGAAAAGCCAAGTTGTAGGACAGAAAGACTTGTCCACGACTTGCAACTAGAAAAGACAAATTGGACATTAGGGTTAAACTTCCTAAGCGGTAGATAAGTTGTCAGAGTTTTACAGTAAACGGCTCATAACAACTACCATGACTGTTTTGGCGCACTTTAAAGGATATCCGTTACTCGTATCCTAGCACTCCAAAATTTTCTATTTCTGGCCAATTCCTCGATAAGGGTCAACTCTGTCATATCCTTCTTGATCACTTCCTTCTAGTTCTTGTTTGGCCTTCCTTTTCTCCTCTTGCAGTCACGAAAAGTTATTTTCTCACAACGTCACACAGGAGCATCCAGGTGCCTCCTGCTCACATGCCCAAACCACCTAAGCCTAGTCTCTTGCAACTTGTTAGCAATACTAGCCACCTATAATTTGTCTCTCACCGCATAATTTCAGACCTTATCTCTTCTGGTAATGTCACACATTCACTGGAGCATTTGCATCTCAGCTACCAATAACTTACTTGTATGTCTATGTTTGATGGGGCTAACACTCCGCCCTATATAACATGGCTGGTCGAATCACCATTCTATAAAATTGGCCTTTAAGCTTTGATGGAATCTTTTTATCACATATGACCCCTGATGAGCTTCGTCATTTGACCCACCCAGATCTGATACGATGGACTATATCGGCATCGATATTACCATCACTCTAAATGATAGACCTGAGGTATTTAAAACTCGATTTTTATGGTATGACGTCAGTACCAATTGCTATGGCCACCTCATGGACCATCTGGCTTCTCAAAAAGTTGCATTCTAAGTACTCCGTCTTAGTCCTCCTCATTTTAAAACCTTTCGACTCTAGCGTTTCTCTCCAACATTCTAACTTGAAATTGACCCCAACCTGATCTCATCCACGAGGACAATATCGTCATCAAATAACATACGCGCAAGGTACCTCTCCTTCAATATATTTGGTAAGCTCATCTATCACTAATGCAAACAGAAAAAGGCTTAAGACGTAGCCTTGGTGTAGCCCAATACTAATAGAAAAAGTTTCCGTGTCGCTTCCTATTGTCCACATACTCGTCATTACTCCTTCATACATATCCCTAATTATGCGTATATAGGTCATAGGAATTCCCTTTGCCTCCAAACACCTCCACAAGATTTTACTAGGAATCCTATCATATGCTTTCTCCAAATCAATAAAAACCATATGCAAATTTCGTTTTCGTTCCATATGCATATAAAATGATCTAGAAGGGGGGGTTGAATAGATCTTTTAAATTTTTCGTAAAGTTCTACAAAAAACAAAGAATTAGAACACACACAAAATAAATAATCAAAATTAAAATGTAAACAGAGTAGGGAAGAAAGGCAAACACTGTTTTTATAGAGGTTCGGTGCTAAGACCTACGTCCTCTAC
>JANQAP020000233.1:315857-332138 GCA_026874005.2 Erythroxylum coriaceum
CCTGAAATTATTTCTTAACCAATTCTATACATTTTATTATTATCAAAACATAGAAGGATTTAATTTGTTAACCACCATTGGTCTAACAGTGCTCCCCTATTAGTATCCAAACTCTTTTACAAAGTCTCGTAAGCTTCGCCTTTAGCCATTGAAATTGTCTTTTTTGCCCTCTTCTTTGCCAGTTTGTACCTTATTTGATTAGTTTTCCATTCTGCCTCTATTGTGCTTGCTAATAGAGCTTTGTATGCTCTTTTTTTCGCCTTCACTGTTACCTGATCCTCTTCCGACCACCACCAAGATTCCATCCGCCCACCCCACGGCCTTTTAGAAACTCCCAGGAGTTTTGTGGCGGTTGCTCTTACCAAGGGAGCCACTCCCTCCCACATCCAATTAGCATCCCCTCTTACGGACCATGCGGCTCCATACCGGATTCGAGTCGTAAATTATTAGATTCCACCATCTAATTTTAGACATCGCTTAGTAAATTGTTGCATCCTCCATCCCTTCACTTCTAAATCCAAAACCAACAATCTATGCTGGGTTGCTAAGCATGTGACCAGAAGCACTTTGCAATCCTTGCACCATGCTCTGGCTCTCCTCCTAATAAAGAAATAATCAATTTTTGTCTTGGTCGTGCTACTCTTAAACGTCACTAGGTGTGCCTCGTTTTTCTTAAATAAGGAAGTTGCTATTACTAATTCAAACGCTACGGCCATGTCCAATAAAGCATTCCCACTTTCATTTCTAGTATCGTCACTTAAGGCCCCATGAGTCCCAATATATCCGTCTGAAACAGTCCCTATATGCCCATTTAAATCACCTCCTAAGATAATTTGCTCAATATTAGGGATTTCCTGGATCACTCCATCTAGCGCCCCCCAGAATAGACATTTTTATTATTCGTCTAAACCAATTTGAGGTGCATACACACACACGAGAACACCATTGCTAATAATAATCTCAGCTATCATAATCCTATCATTTATCCTTGTGATCTACAACACTTGATTTATAAGTTCCTTGACCACTAGGATACCTACCTCATTCTGCCTTCGCAGACCCCCGAGTACCATCATCGCCTATCTCCTTTGCTTTAGCTCCCGACCATTTGGTCTCCTGAATGCAGGCTATTTGTATCTTATACTTGTCTAAAATCTCTACTAATTCTAAAGACTTCCTCGTAAGAGTCTCAATGTTCCAAGAGTCTATTCTTAGTATGTCATCGTTTTTTTTATTCTTGCATGCGGAACGCACCGAAAAGCTTGCTCGTGCCCATCCGTGAGATTCAAAGTCATCCCTCTTAACTCACGGCCCCCACACTTTCGCGTAAGTTCTTCCCAAAAAGCCCTTGGGATTCCCAAAGTAAACACGATCTTGAGAACAGAAAAGGAGAAGAGCCCAAAAAAGACCACGAAGGAGAGAAAGTAGCACAATTACAAACCTATAAGGGGTAAACACTAAAAGCAAAGGCACTTTAAATCGAACGTACTAAAGAGAAGCAAAAGGACTACAAGAAGACAAAACTAAGAAAAAGGAAAGAAGATAATAATAATAATAATAATAATAATAATAATAATAATACAAAAAGGTGATAAAAAAAGACTCGACTAATTTATCTGTAGAAGTCCAGTATCTTAAAAGCCATAATCAAATAAGCACAAGAACCAATCACGAGAAATTAAATTGCCAAACAAAGAAGGAAGCCAAAGTGAACAAATAATGCCAAGCATGAAAACGGTAGCATAAGGGTGACGGAGTCACGATATAAAAGGAGCAAACAATAATAATAATTGGGGAAGTATGCAAAGAAAGAACCGTGGTTCAAAAGAGGGCAGTATTGTAATGTTACCACGCTTAACAGATCCTAAGCATCCAGAGAGATTTTTACTTTGAAAGCACGCAAGTGACAGAGGATGATGAGCCTGGATAAGAGTGCGTCTAAAGAAAAAGGCTAGCTTAGAGAAAAACTATATACGATGAATTTGGTTGGGAGTGAATCTAAAGGGAACATCGTGTACTGCAAAAGTTGCAAGTTAAAAAGTGGATTACCAACGGCTCCTACAAGGAAAAGAAAGATGTCCTTTACGTGTTAGCAGTATCAACACAGTTGCAATAGCAGACTTGTCAGGAGTCTCGAGCAAGCTAACAGAAAAGACACGTGATGTGTCAAAACTCTGCAAAAGTTGACGTACGTTCCTCGAATGCAGTGCAGGTACCTAAGCTTCACTGTCCCCTACCGACAGGCCTGGTCGGTCGGAACAAGAGTTGCGTACAAAGCAGAGACAAAGCCCCCAAGCTAGCATACACAACAACTATGTCAACCGCTAGCTCTGTCAACGAATGCAGCATGGAAAAACTAAGTTAATTTATTACAGGCAAAACTAGAAAACCTGAACAAAACAAGGGGAGCTCCATAAGGGCAATGGACTCATAACAATAGGTAAAAGCTAGAGAAGAACGTTCCTATCTGGTAACTTGTATTTATGATCGGTTATCAAACACTTGCATAGTATCACAATAGTAAAGAACAAAGAACACGTAAAAAAGAAAACCATGCAAAAATACCTAAGTTTTAGTGGTGGTGCGTAAACAAGATGAAACATCATAAATCTGAAATCTGGAATTCCTACGAAGCTATGCCTTTCTCTAAACAGTAATTTTTTTTTGAAGAGAAAAACCTCTCAATACTTTATTGATTTTGGTAAAACTCAGATAAAACATGAGGAATTGAATCCCAAAATCGTAGATGCGCAAAATGAATAGAGACTCGAGCTAACATGTGAGCCTTACTATTTCAAAAAGAGATATTGTCACAAGCAATAAGAAGTTTAAAAGATCCCACATTTCTATAAAAATTTAATACAATATTATATAAAATTACTAGAAAATTAAATAATATTATAAGTATTAGATAATAATTCTTAAAATAAATATTAATTTTTAAACAAAACCTTAAATTAGAGGAAGTCTCTATTTCTTTAACCTTTATTATTATTATATTCAAATATATGTCATCTGTCCTTACTGTGTAGGACGAGGGCCCCTAGCGAATGCCCAAAGAAAGCAACCATGGTATAAAACGGAAAATGCCTTTCGTGATGGGCTGCTTTGTGTTTTCCTTTTTGATGTTTTGTCCTAACCACAAGTCAACATAGAACTCCAAAGTAACATCAAACGTAAAGAATCAAAGGGGAGCAATGATACTTACTAGTTATGTTGTATGTGACTGTTATTTTGTAGCGAAGTTGAGCAACACAATAAATAATACCTTTCCTCTTTTTAACTTATCTTACCTTGGCAGATGGTATCCAATTGATTGTTTATTGTTTTCTTGTGGTCTTTCTGGTAAGAAAAGACATATGTCAAGCTGTTTCAACCTGTGGCACAGGTTAGAAGGTAACAACTTTGGACACTTTGCTAATTATATTCTTGAATACGACTCAATAAATATAATTAATTTGTTATTAAAAGGATAGGGACGGTAATAAATTCGGTCATATTCGATTTAAAATTTGATAAAAATTCAAACAGTTTTAAATGTAATATTATTTATAACATTTTGCTCAAACATAAACTTAATCTAATGTTGACAAATGTAGTATTTATCAACATATAAAATAATATTATGAATTTTGGACTAAATTTGGATTATAATTTTGATCCAATCAAAATGAATTTTACTCGTGGACCTAATGGCCGAGTTTTTTTGGCTTCCCTAATTTCATGAATTGGATGTTCAAGAAACCAACGTACGACAAATAGCCAAAGCATAATTGAGCTTGATTGGGAGGTACAATTTCAACATGTCTATCGGGAGGAGAATGCAAGCGTCGATAGTCTGGCAACTGAAGCTATATACGTACACCCAGAGTTGCAAGTTATTACCGAACTTCCGCCATCCATGATACCATTTTTAGTTTCAAATCAGGGTCGAACTTTGTCTCGCCGGAGTTTACCTTACGGTTGATCTAATTTTGTAGCGTTTTTTTCAGTTTCTTTTTCTTTATATTAAAAAAAAAAACCTTGCACTGCTAATATGCATGTGAAACAAAAGTGGATATGACATAAATACGCATTATATTACTTTTTCTGTCACAACAAAAAAGTACGGATAGGTGCAGAGAAAGGTCTAGACAAGGAAGATCTTAAAAACTTGCATTTCTTCTATTGATCACAAAAGGCTCCGCAAACGTACATGGTCTGTCAATCTGGACAGTTACGTTCTTAACATGTGTTTATAGACATTTCACAAACACAAAACCTTAAAACGGTAACTTCAGATGTTACCCAACAATGGGTTTAAATAGTTCATCCAACTGACACTGTGCAATTAGAAACACAGCCAAAAATTGGCAGAAAACTTCATTAACCAAGCATAAGTGCTTAACCTGACAATCAATGGTTAATGCTTCGTTACAATTTCTAATTTTTATATGTTTGCTATATGGTGGTGACATTGATCCACACGAAAGCAAACTATTGAAGTGGCAGAAGCTAACTTATAAAGAGGAAATAGGAAAATATAGGTCTACTGAAAATAGCCTCTCTATTATGTAAGAGTAAAGGTACGTACTATCAGACCTCTCCAAATCCCGCTTTGTTGCGGAATTTTAGACTGGGTAATGATGACGATGATGATAAGGAGGGAAATGTGAACACCATCACAAGGTGACTATTCCCTCAGGTGGAGCAACATTCTTGCAACAGGATTTCTAATCAAACTTTAATGTGTCAAGTCAGTGCACGACGACGCATGCGACACTTTAAAGCACTCATCGGTTAAGTCTTTGGTGGAGTAGTCCAAAGCAGAGTCACCTGAAAGGAAAATCATCACTTAGTCTAATGTATGAAGCGGTAAAAATCACAGAACCATAGCCACCAATTCATGATGGATGGATTTATGTTACTTTGAACTGAGTCGATGGATGTCTGTGTTGGTAATGGGCTATCCCTCACATCTGCAACATAAGAATGATTAGCATTAAGAAGAAAACTAGATCAGTTAATCATTATGGGAAAGAGCAGAAGTTTTAAGGTAGTAATATATGATGCATCCGTTGGAATACCGATAACAATTTGAAATTGTTTGATTCAGAAAAAATGATGACATTGAACGCCTTTTATAGCCATGATCCCTCAACTGAGTCACCAACATAAATTACACCTCTCAAATTTGATCTAAGTGACAATATAGAGTATTACCCCCTTCGGAGGCATGTTATGGTACACAACTGGAATTCAGTTGAATTAAACACATTACGATATCAGCCATAGTATCATTTTGCAAATATGACACTGATACTGTGTTCAAGATTTTATAGCGACCTATAATGATAAAGATCAGAGAATAAACAGACCATAAACCAGCACAAATAATCAATGGAAATGAGTCAATTATTTTGAGGAAATGAATAAACTTTTTTTCATTGAATACCAGTAACATGAATACCTGTCCACAACAGTTTTTTGCACCTACAAGCTAACAATAAATGCTTCAGGAATGTTTATATTCTGTCAAATAAACTTTTCATACCAAAAGAATGGCGTAGCCCTTTGATAGCATCAAAGTTCTTGTATGTGTAACCAACAAAACTAAGATCTTGAGGACTTAACTGTGTCTGTCAAAAAACATAGGAAATAAATAAAATGTGTTCAAATTCAAAAAGGCAATATCTCTCAACAATATTTCCAATATCTCCAGGTCTAGCTACCTGTAAAATTAGTAAGCATGTAGTCGTAGGGAATGAATAAAACATGTTAATATGGTCAAATAGCTAAAATCTCATTAACAGTTCAAATATCTCCAAGTCTAGCTACCTCCAAATTTGACTAAGCAAGGAGTCAGGAACTATATTTCTTTTCCTCCTTGTTTTCTTAGGGGTTGGCAGGGAGGGACAGTATGATGCTTGAGATTAATAGTATGGCTTAGTGGAGAGAAACGGACAGCATAACATTATCGTCTTGGACAAGGCAGACTCAAACACTAGTGGGATGTAAAGAAGTTCTAGCATGTGTCAACCAATTTTAAATTGGAGAGCATGATCATATCAATTTTCTGTCTACAATGTACTCATATTGCCTGTAGTGTTACATTTGGAATGAAGAAGTTTCGGAAAAGAAATGTTAAAATTTGCTACACATGCAATTTTCAATTTCATATTCTCTCCATTGGTATATATTCATCAACCTAGTAAATTTTTTCAATTGTCAAAAATGTTGAAAACACAATTCTCAGAAATACATTTGAGACTTAGCATGGTTATTTAAACCACCAACTACTTCACCCATAGGTAACTACTGAATGCATTAACTAATTGCACCTTTCTCATGGGTCCAGATCCAGTTCGTGCAGGAGGTTGTTCCACCTACATCACAAAGGTATTTAAATAATTCAAACTGCATAAAAGAGAATTTCCAGAAACATCCATAAAATTGGAAATGGAAAGGGCATCTTAACTTTATAAGAGAGGTCAAATACTAAAATTTGTCAAACTGAACTACGATCATTCACATGCGTAACTGCTGATGACATTCCATTCTATACTGAGTTTTAGTACCTAATCACTTCGTGTGTAGGAGATTGCTAATAAAATTTTGGTAGTAAATGTCTATGAAGATTCAAAGACTTCAATTTTAGTAAAAACAAAAAGATTACAAGCTGAAGTTTTGCTGCACACAGGACAGATCCTAACGTCAAGGAGGTAGTAGTAACATGGGAAAATATGACCAGAGCACAAAGTCGAAGATACTAGAACCACCTTGGTTCACTTCAGTCTAAACTTAATAAATCAAGAGATGGCAAGGAACACCAAATGCCATGATAAAAATGTGTGCTTGTTTGACTTCTTCAACGCTGCCAAAAGAACTTGTGCTTGTTTATATCTATGTGGGTAATTGTCATTCAATGGTCTCATCACAAAAAACCAGGCTTTAAGTGACCTTTATATTTTTGTGTTTGTTACAAAAAGAGTTTTCCAGTCAAAGCTCCTCAGATGAGGTGGACAATAATCTTACCTCATCAAATCTCAGAAAGTTTTGAGTATCAAGTTCCCCCTCAACCTGCGGTTTAAATGCTGCTTCCATTTCATATAATTTGTCCCAATGTACATCTTTGAACCATGGATGAGCCTGATGAAAAAAATAAACTTAAAAGTACACATGTTTTAATAAATCTACCAGTTGTGGAATGAACAAAACATACCTTTATTTGATCTGCCCCCAGAGTACCAAGCCGATGTTCAACATCACAAAGCAACCTACAGATGAGATCCTTTGCTTCAGGTGTCAGTCTTGCATCTTCTGGAAACTTCAAGTGATTTCTCCAATGGACAATCTAAAGGGAATTCGTCACAATTTGTATAGATGTATACAATAGTTCCTCCAAATTTCAGAAAGACATACTTAGAACTTCAAAGAAGGATACTAGAAAAAAATCGATAAGCTAAGAGAATTTCAAAAAGAAAGATTACATAAAACAATGTGAGGTGCCTAAGTTTCACACTCATCCTTCTTCTCAATGATCACAGTCAACAAATTGATTTGGAACCCAAAAGAATATAAAAAATAAGAGAATTCAACAGATAATAGATGTGTGTGTGTGTGTGTGAGAGAGAGAGAGAGAGAGACCATAGTAAATCCACATCGTAAAGAACAAACATCTATATATAATTCACACTGTAGAGCAAAATTCATATCCCATCTGATTAATGGAGAGAGAGAGAGAATGATATCAATTTAACCTTTCTACATGTTGTTACTGGATCATCAGAGTAGAATGGAGGATAACCAACAAGCATTTCGTACATTATTGCTCCAAGTGACCACCTGTTTAAGGTAACTAAATCAGAGATCTTTAAAAGGAAATCACCACATCCTTGCAATTTAATGATTTGCATAAGTTCTATTTCCAGAGAGTAAAATCCACACTAACTAACTAACCAGTCACACTCCATGCTATATCCTTTCTTAAGTAATACTTCCGGAGCAATATAATCGGGGGTGCCAACTGTGGAATACGCCTGTCATTAGAGAACAGAGAATTAAGAACCATGAAGACAAGAACTCTTAATGAGGGGATCTCTAAGAGCACTAAAGATGAAAAATGCATAAAACTGCACCTTGGTCTTCCAAAACAGTCTATCTCATATATTTTACAGCTTCACTTTAGTACTCTAACTAAGATCTAATCAAGACGAATGGCAAAACCAAGTACATATGAAGTGAACAAGAACTGGTTTATCTGCTACAGGCATCCATATGAAACGCAGATAAAGTGTAGTAAACTGTCGTTGAAAATTAAATAGAACTAATAGCAGATAAGAAAGATTCTGGAACTCAATCAATTTAACCCTCTTTGAACAGCATCATAAAGATAAGAAGTAATCCATTTCCAAATCTCATAAAAACGCATTTCTCTGGAATTAACCTTTGAAAGGACAACACAATGGTGAAGTTCAGATATAGTTGATATAGGATCACCTACATACCAGTTTTCTCCTGTTTATCTTCCAATGCTGTAGTTGTTCGTGGGGACTCTTCCAGCGACGCCCACCAACACCAGGAAAGCATCCATCAACATCCATGGATTCCTTCAAATTTTCATCACCAAGCACTTCATTTTCGTTAATAGCAGACAAATTTGAGCAGTCAAGAGGCTTGCAAAGACCAAAGTCAGAGAGCTTGATGTGGCCATTTATGTCCAACAAGAGGTTGTCAGGTTTAATATCTCTGACAAAAGTACATAACTATCAAATGAGAAAGCAAAGCTACAAGATCCCTACCCAGCTATAAATAGATTCATAAATTATTTATTTCTTTTTTTTCCTGAATTAAATGTAACATTAAGGAAACCAACCTGTGGATGTAGTTGTGTTTATGAATTGATTCTATTGCCAGTACGCTTTGAGCAATATAAAATCTAGCTACAAATTCAGTTAAAATCTCTTCTCTCATTAACAAAGTCATTATGTCACCACCAGGCAGATACTCCATTATTAGATAGAGGTAGTCCGCATCTTGAAAGGAGTAGTAGAGTTTCACAATACAATGACTGGCAACTTCAGCAAGTAAATTCCTTTCAGATTTAACATGCTCAACCTACAGCATACATCCCAAATCAGTCAGTTTAAAATAAGCAGAAGCACACTTAGGAGACATGCAAGTAATTGGTAGGAACCAAGTCAAGCCATAAGTTATAAATGAAGAAGTCGCAATTGTTATTGCAGAATATTTTATTGTTGCCTACTTTAAATGAGCGGATGCATTCGAAGCTCTCTACTTTACACCCTTCAACTTAAAGCAAGAAATCATGATATTGTACTCTACGTGAACCCTCTACTTTAGAAAGAAAAATTTTGGTCACATTCAGAATCTAGGGATGGCAATGGGCCAACCCCACCAATTTTTTTAAAATTAAAATTGTAAAACAATTTTTTTTTAATTGGATTTAGGCTTGGGTTAACCAAACCCAGGTCAATCTCAAGTCGGCCTGGGCTTGGGCCTGGCCCATGGGCCGGCCCATTGAAAACATTTAAATCTAGGCCAATGGGCCGCCCATTGCCATCCAGACAGAATTTGCTAGATGTCAACTAAGAAGCACGACAATCAGGCCATGAAAAGTTGAGGATACTTATTAGAAGAGTTCAGTTTCTGGAAGGTTTCAAATCTCACCTGTCCCCTGCTGAGCATTTCTGACTTCTTTAACTTTTTCATGGCATAGATGTTGCCTGACTTTTTCTCCCTACATAGTCTAACCTGTAAATCGATATTTCTGTTAACATTTTGATCTTCTACAACAAAATTACAGATATACAAATCATTCAAAGAGAGCTATAAAAGACACAATACACAATTAAAGAAATATAGGAAAAGGTCCTAAGAAGCCTACAATTGAAGTCACATCAACACTTTTTGCAATAACGATTTGAATTTGAGCATGAGAGCGACAGATTTTGGGGAGGATAGTCATGAGTCAACCACTGATTCAGGCCAAAACAAGAAATTTCGATGAATAACTACATGGAACTGTCAGACACCATTCAGCAAACTTCCTTAAAAGATGCCTTGACAGCCCATTAATTTGCATTTTTGTCACCACTTTTCTTCCACTACATCTTTAATCAGAGGATTTCTCTTAGGATAAGAACTGTGCACTGCACCAAGATCCCCCAAAAGGAGGATAACTTTTAGACTTCATCTCCGGGTATACTCTCCAAGATCTTGGCAAAAAACGACAAAACAAAATCTTGGTGAACCAAAAGATTGAGGCAAGATCACTGTTCTTCAAGAGAAATAAAAATCATTCCTTCATCCCTGCCTAGATCTCATAGTTGGTCACTTACTATTGTACGACGCTCCCTCATTACCTATGAGAACATGATTTTAAAATATGCACAATCCACGTACTATATAGTCCATGCATTTATCTAACCTCTCCAAATGCCCCTCTTCCAATGATGGTTAGAAGATCAAAATCATCAACACAAATTTTGTGCCTTTTTAGCCGCATATATTCAGTCTCCTTGCGCTCTAAATCCTTGAGTAGATTCAGTTGTTCCTCCTCAGAAACATGGGCAGATGCCAATTGTTTTTCCAGCTCCGAGCGTCTGCAATTTATAAATAATATACGAAGTTCAATCTCATCAGTAATTTCTCCACAGGTATCATTCTCTCTAGACAATAAAAGGTTACAACGAAATAATTCAGGACTAGAGTAAAGTCGAAATAATGAAGAAGAAGAAGAAGAAGAAGAAGAAGAAAAGAAAACAGAAAGAAGTTGCATCCACAAAAGTGGAATTTGTGTGCATAAGGGGGCACAGAAGCGCAGGACCACTGGAATGATCATTTAACAAACTGACAAGCATGAAAGTAGTAACAGTGATGGTGACAGAAAATTGCAGTGGAGATTCACATCATTAAACCAATAGCAAAGCACGTAGATTCAAAAGTATAATTGGATACAACCCACTTGCAGAGTGAAATGCATCTTCCAAGTCAGACAGTACGTACTTGGCTTCCAAGTGAGCCAAGCCAAACATAACTATTCACAAAGGAAGAGGAAACATCAAAATCATTGTTAGCATCTATTAAGCAAAACGAGTAAACACGAAAAACAATCAACCAAAAAACAAATTTAGAGCTTTCGAATAGTAACTGTGAAGACTTCCCGACAATGATTAGCAAATTAATTCAACATCCTGAAATCGCTCATCGTATTGAAGGAACCCAAATAGCCACCAGACCCGTCTAATGAAGAAGGGAAAAAAATTCCAGAAACCGATAAATTGTAGAGTAAAAAGCCATGCAAGCGAAATCCAAAATGTAATCCTCCACGATCCCGCAAATGAAAAGTTAAAAAATGAATAAGCCCGTATCATGCACGTGCCGGTGTCTTGACCTTCTGTTGGGAACACAGAAACAGAGAGAGAGAGAGAGAGAGAGCGAGGAGCACCGTTCTCTACGTTGTTGGATGTGCTTCATATGAGATTTGTAGTGATTCTCAATGAAGATCTTGGCCGCAGCTACCCTCTCCCTAGTCAAACTGGACCCCACATCCTCCTCCTCTTCCTCCTCCTCCGGCAGCCGCCCCACCGTGTCCCCCTCCTCCTCCTCCTCCTCCACCTTATTATGACTATTCTCCATAGACTTCTCTCTGCGAATTCTGATGATCGTGACAAACAAAAAAAAACAAAAAACCTCAATCTCTCTTCAATCAAAATCTATTTGTGCATCTGACACGTGGAGCAACTCGTCTCCTGGATTCACACCCGGGTGGGGCCCACTCAACTTACTTGTTTGTTGCTTTTCACATATTCTTTCTGGATCGGACTTACCCGCACCGTCCAAACCTTGCCCTCCAATTCTCTAACTAACGGACTAATTGTGGGAAGCTTCCCGTGATGTAGATCAGACCGTTGAATTTCTACGTTTGAGACTAGACTAAGATTCTAGAGTGTTTGAATAACAAAAGCCAACATGGACCAGCTGATGTTATCCTTAAAGCCAACCCAGCATTGAATGTTCATGGCATTGTTACTGGCCTAGATATTCGGTGTTAAAAATGGTATTATAATCTTATTTAATTCATTCTTAATTATAATTTACGTAAATTGTACGTAAATTTGTAAATAAAAATTAATTAATTACAACAGATAATTTATTCTTATTATCTTGTCATTGTTTGTTTTTAATTTTTTATTCACTTATTGTAAAAGAAAATCTTTAACAAATAAAATCTTATTTAAAACAAGGTTAAACTTTAAATTACTCAAGTCTTTAAATTGAATTCAATTTGAAAATGAAAACATTTAACCTGAATTGAGATTTTTACTACAATGTTGTTAACTATAATTAAATCATAAAAATTTTAAATAGGGTAATTTTTTAATTCAATTCGATTTATTTTAATAATTTTTTATTATTAAAAATTGATCCATTTATTAATTAATTTATAAATTTTTATAAATTAAAATAAACTAACAAAATTTTATTTATCATCGCTATTTTCAATTAAACTTTAAATTAAAATATTCTACTTAAGGTATTACTAAGCTAGCAGAATGATGATGGAAAAAAACATGTATAAGTTTATTAGTTGGACGGGCCAAGTATACATATTCTTTGTTACATCAGATGGTACCCATAAAAAAATATCTAATCCACTTATTCCTATCAAATATCTCAAACAAACCTATAAAGCGTATGCGTATGACTAAAATAAATTTAAAAAAAAAGTAAAAATAAGAACTTCTAAGCAGATAAATAGTGAGTACTATGGCCAAGTGGCGCCTGCAAGGCCATGGTGCAAGAGATTGTGGGCAATGTGATCTCTGGCCTGAATTGCTCCAGCAGATCGGAGACTGTTCTCGGGGATCATCTCATCGTCAAAAAGCTCAAACCTTAGCTCTGGCTCCATAGCCTCGTTCCTCATCTCGCAAATATTGTGCAGCACACAACAGGCCCCGAGAACAACAGGCAATTCCTGAAGCTTGACCTCTGTTCTTTTCTGCAAACAAGCCCATCTTCCTTTCATCCTCATAAATGCCTCCTTCGCAACACCCTGAATTTGTCCAATCTGCTCGTTGAAAGCATGCTGTGCCCAAGTCAAGTTCTGATGTGTGTAAGGCACCAGAAGCCAGTCCATCAGAGGAAAAGAAGGATTACCCACAATCCAAACATCCTTTAGAAGACCTCTGTTAGCCCTCTGAGACAGAGCAGAATGCTCTAGCACCTGATCATCTGGCATAGAACCAGGCCACCCAATGCAAACATCAGTGAAAACACCTCTTGGATCCACAACCCCTTGAACTGTTATCGAATACGATGTCTTCTGATTCCTCTCTGTGTGCCTCTTGTTAAAATAAGATGCCACATTAATCTTAGGAGCAATGATCGGAACATGAGTAGTGTACATTGAACCACCAACGTCAGGTATTCCAGACATTGATTGAAACTCGCTCTTAACCAGCTTCAACTTCTCGTCATCAGGCCATTGAAGAAACTTGGGCATTAGAACATTCCTAATCGCAGAACACACCTCGAGGACCAACTTGTGGCAAGTGGATATCCCAAGACCGAACCTTTTCGATACAAGTCGCAATGGATGACCCGTGGCAAGCCTCCAGATGCACACAGCAACCCGTTGGCGAACAGGAATTGCGTCTCGCAACATCGTGTTCTTCTTGGTCACTGCGGAATCTAGCTCTTCACATATCAGCTCAAACGTTGCTTTGCTCATCCGAAACTCTTTCCGAAATTCCTCTTCTGGGAAATCTGGATGGTTACATCGATCCCACCAGTCCTTAGACCTGTCTTTGACCCACAATCGCCGCTGTTGTCCTGGTGCTGCTCCGGACCCACTAGCACCAGCAGCGCTATTAGCATAGTCACTGGAGACCACATTCTCACTCACAACTGAAGCTACAACGGAAGCAGAGCGACGAGCCCGTTTGGTTCTGGAACGATCCATTTCATCTAAATCATAATGATGGTTCTGTAATTGGGTGTAATAATCATTCATAACCTGAACTCTCTGTCTATAATTGGAATCAAAAATCGCATTATCTAGTTGCGAGTCCACAACCCACTGCTGCTCTTCTCGCTTCTCTTCTTCGTCCAACAAAATAAGTGTACTAATTATATCTCTCATTGCATTCTTCTTAACCTCCTCTGGCTTCACTCGGTGAACACGGTCTCCTTCTTCTTCTTCGTCATCATCTCTCTTTCTTCGCTTCCTTAAGAAGTTGTTATTGTTCCCAGAGAAACTGTCGATGACGTTAGAGTCCATGTCCTGAAAAAGACTAAAGAAATGTGAAACCTCGTCTTGATTAAGAAATGGGAAAGAAGAGATTTCCATGAAAAAAGAAACCCAGTCAAACCGAGAGGCGAAAAGGGTACAGGTGTTTGTTTTTCTGTGGAAATGCTTCAATGAGAAAACGCAGGAGGTTTCATATTTGGTACTGCTACAATGCAGAATACAAATTACTTATATAAGATAGAAGAAAGAGAAGCGCGTAGGCTACATGTGAACGCGTGGGAGGAGGAGTTGGGATGGGTCTTTGACGGTGACTTGACTTTTCGCAAGTATTGTAATAATCATTGGTTATTGTAATCTGCTCTCTCTCTTTGCGAGTTTTTATTTTTACGCGGTTGGGTTCGTTTCGATGCGCTCGGAGAATAATCCTGAAAAGACAACGTTGGACGTGGACGAAACACGAGAACGAGACACTAGGCTTAAGCCTTCGAGCCATCGAATGAGGAAGTTTCGTAAATACGGGAGCAAGGTATTGAGAAATTGGTCTCTTTACTTTTCGAAGAAATTTCAAATTTTAACTTATTTGCTTAAATTTTAATTAAAAATAATGATTAAACACGTGCGTATGATTTTTGTACAGTATTTATTAATGAAAGTATTTATAGTTTGATAGATGTGTTCGAGAGTCAAGACACTAATTAATATAATATAAGAAAAAGAAAGTTAATTTGTATTAAGAGACATGTCCAAAAGTCCATTCCCACGGAGGGCGCGACAGAAGGCTTAGACAGATCTAACCGCGTATGGATTCTATTTCTATCCCGCGGGCATCAGTTTCTTTCGAATCCAACTGTACGGAGTTGCCTTGTCGTACATTTTCTAAGCTTCTAACTTCTTTAAGTTAACGTGCCCCATAGTTTGTACTTGTCTCCTCCTTCTCCCCCAGGTAAGCAAACGAGTAGCTTTCTCAGTTTGTTGACTGATTTGGACTCGTCAACCGCGTGCATCACGCCCATCGCCTCCGTCAATTCGCTTGCAACCTGCTTCCTTCCGATGTATGGGCCTGGGGGGTTGTCCTGTTGTGACTTCGTGGATACCTACTCTAAAAATAGGGATGATATTAAGTTATTGTTTAGTAGATGACTTATTAGTTATTTTTATCTGTTTGATCAGGTTGGCGGATTGAACTCAATGTGTTGATTTTGAAAATTCTATCGCTTGATAAATTAAGTAATTCAAAAATTATTATATTCAAAAATTATTACCAATTACTCAAAAAGGCAAGATAGAGATAAAGATAAGGATAGAAAAAATAGGAATAATAAATTTATAATCAAATTGAGTATTTTTAATTTCAATTTTTTAAGTTGAATTAATATCAAATTTGAATCATAATACAAAAAGAGTTATCATCTATTATATTCGTATTCCTTTGACTTGAATAAATAATGATGATAGTTTCTTTTGTTCTGTTTAAATTTTTATGAGAATATTCAAATAAATACTAAGATATAATACTCGTGTCTTTATAAATCTTTTTTCAAGTCATGCCCTTATAAGTTATTTTACATATAAACAACTAATATTAAAAGTTAATTTTACTAAACATCTTTAAATAAAAAACTAATATTATTTACTGATTAAATTAGTTGTAATCTAATCGTTGATAGAATCAGCTAACAGTTAATGCAATATGCTCATTGTCAAACAATACTTGAGTCGAGTTCGATTTGATATCTTTTTTCAATTCAAATGTATCTTGGTTGATATTAAATTATTAAGTCAAGTTGGATTCGATATCTTTTTTCAATTCGAATCTGTTTGGTTGAGTTAAATATAAAATCACCTGATTTAATGTTAATATAATAAATCATTTTAAAATCACCTGATTTTAAAATGATTTATTATATTAACATTAATTTTTCAAATCGAATTGATAATTTTTATTTAAAATTTGATTAATTCTAACTTAATTTAGTTATTTTAAATCAAATTAGATTTAATTTCTAACCAAAATTTTAATGTATTTA
>JANQAP020000233.1:335121-349855 GCA_026874005.2 Erythroxylum coriaceum
ATAGCCCGGATGTTTGTACTTTGCAGTGCATCCGGGCTACAAACAGCAGCTACTGTAGCAGCCGACACGTCAAGTGGCCATCGACGCGATGCGAGGTAACGTAAGCGTCTTTTCCAGGTCTTTGTATTTACATATAGAAGACTATGTCTTGTCTACCAATTAGGGGCATATAGAAGACTATGTCTTGTCTACTAATTAGTTTCTATTTTTATTTTTTATTTTTTGTTTTTATTTTTAAATTTAGTAAAAAAATATGTTTATTTGAGTTTTTAGTTTTTATTTTTAGTTATAGTTTCTTCTAATTTTTAAAAATTATGAAAATTATAAAAAGTGGTTTTTGTTTATTATTTCTATTTTTTCATAATTTGATTTATTAACATTTAAATATATTATTTAATTATTTAATTATTAATAAAAATTATGAATAATTTAATTCAAGATTATATATTTAATAAATTAAATTAATTATCAATAAAAATTAGGAATATTTTAATTTTATTTAATTTTATAATTAAATTATATGTGATTAAAATTTAATAATTATTAATAAATATAATTAAATTTAAAATACATAAATATTCAAAAAAAATTTGATTTAATAATTAAAATATATTTGAAATAAATATTAATTTATAAATAAAATTTTAATTTTTAAATTATTTATTTTATTAAAATAAAATAATTTTATTAATAATTTGTTAATAAATATTATATAAGAGATTAACAAAATTTATTTAATTAAAAATAATTTATTTTTAAGTTTTATCTAATATGTAATTATTGTCAGTGATAAAAATATAACTATATTAACATTAACAATCAAATAAGTTTTTGTTTTTATTTGAAAGAAAAATAGAAACAAAAACCTGAAAACGAAAACTAAAAACTACAACAGAAAAATAAAAGTAGAACCAAACGGCCACTTAGAGTTGTATTTTGGAATTTTGGTATTTCGTTATAAGGTCAAAGTAAATTAATATCCCGAAAATTCAGTAGGAAAGACTCGCACATCAAATCTTCTGTTCCAGTTACTTTGTTTCATTAAATCTTATCTATACATTCATATGAAGTTTATGTAAATATGTAGACGAAATTTAATAAAATATAATAAAAACATCATAACCAATACAAGAGCTCTGATTCCCTCACATTGGCTATGTAACTACCAATATGTCCCATAGATTCTCTTTCCTTAATCTTACTCTATTTTATTAAATATCATTTATATTTTTATATAGATCACATAAATATATGGACAAAATTAAATGACACATAATTGAAACACTCTAACGAGAACAGAAGATGTCGTTCCGATATGTTTCACGTAGGAATAACAATTTAGGTTGAGGTCAAAATTAAGTTTAAATTAATTAATTTTTTAATTGAATTTAAACTTAGATGTGAAATTTTGAATTTTACTTTTATCTGAGATTGATAATTTAAATTTGGATTAATTAAAATTTTATTTATTATTGTACAACGATATTTATTAGTAATTATTAGGAATATAAATAATAAAAAGTTATTTAATAAAATAAAAATGTTTCAATTCAAAACTGACCAGAGAACACGGGCCCAAATTGCCATGTCTAGAAATGACCCGAAAAGCCCAAAAAAGTGAAGTGGTGACTGGTGAGTGGCTCTTGTTGGTTTGCAAGAGATGAGCGGTCCAGGAGTGTTGGCAACGGCCGATGAGAAGTGGTCAGAAACAACTACTAGTACGCTTTAGGCTTCGCCAAACCAACAAACGAACAAGACCCAGACCACTCCTTGTTGCCGCTCTTCCATGGCTTCCCTTCTCAGCTCATCCGCCACTGCACCTTTGCAAAGCAAGGTAATTTCATCAATTTATCGTTTTTCCCCACTTGTCTTTCGAAATTGTGGGTTTATTGTTGTTTTATGGTCAGTCTTGGGTTCATTTCGATAACTCAGAAAGTTCGCATGTTATTTTGGGATGAAGGAATTAGGGGGCGTATCTGATTGATCGACGAACTGTTCGAAATTTCAGCGGTTGTTATTCAAATGGGATTGATTGTTATAAGCTTGGTCAGACGGGAAGTAGCTATTAATGGTGATGTGAGTGTGTTTGGAAGGGGAAAAGGGGGTGCTTTTGGGTTCGGCATCCTAAGGTGGTAGCTTTTATCCAAGAAGTGCTTATTAAGAGAAGTGTCGGGTCTTTGCAGTTTTTATTGGGAGAAGTGTGAGGATATATGGTGGATTTGTAGTTGTGAGCTTCTATGTAATTTGCAGTTTATTAAGGTTTCTGAAGACATGTTGTGATCCTCTCACCAATAATGTTCAATGCCTTTGCAATGCAGGTAAGTCGTCTAAGTAGCAAACCAATGCAGATGATGTCGCAATTATGTTTTCATCGGACTTCTATTGGCAGTTGTAGTGGTTATAGGCTGTGTTTTAAGACCAAAGCTAAGATTTCTGCTGAGGCTAATGTAATTGAGAAAGAATCCAGTGAAAATATTGGTAAGTTTGCTTCTTGGTGTACATTTACCTTGGTTCTTAATCTAAGTAGGATTTCAGATTGAAAGCCAGAATCTGAATCGAACTCAATTAATCATGGATCCATACCAAGCTGCCACTTAAATCTTGGAATTTAATCACTAACATGTGTAGCTTGTTCAAGTTGGCACATATGCGTGCACAGTGAATCTTTGGTTGATTGGCACTTGCTTGTGTCCAATGTCCCACATTATTGAAATATGATAGTAAAGAGGAATCAAGGAGGTAGTAAAGTAGCATCATACCTTCGTTTGTGGCACGACTATTTGGAATATCACTTGTTCATAGTAAATGTGCTTCATAACACTTCCCCCTAAATGCATGTGGCTTTGAATAATTGCACAATGAAGCACAAGTCTGTTTTCGTCCCTCCCCTTCTTGAATTCAGGAATGCATAACAAATACATGCACAAAAGATTTCTGTTGTTTACTTTAAGTTATTTACTCTCTCTAAGAAGTTTGTCCTTTCGATCTGTCGTAGATTACGGAGTTGTTAGTGTTCACCATGTTGGAGTGCTTTGTGAAAACCTTGAAAGATCGCTCGAATTTTACCAGGGCATCTTAGGTACTTATCTGTCTCTGCTGTGTGCAATGTTGCTCTTCCCCTTTTATGTTGTTTTCTCCATCATACACTGAAGAACAAGAATAGTAGGCTCAATATCTAACTGAAAGCAGGTCTTCAAATAAATGAGGCAAGGCCACATGATAAGCTTCCCTATAGAGGTGCCTGGTTGTGGGTGGGCTCTGAAATGATCCATCTGATGGAGCTTCCAAATCCTGACCCCTTAAGCGGACGACCGGAACATGGTGGCCGAGACAGACATACTTGTATTGCAATCCGGGACGTGTCTAAGCTGAAAGCCATCCTCGATCAAGCTGGTAAGCTTTTTTCCTTTCATCTTTGGCTGTCGACCTCTCCCCAAAATTCGAAAATGGTATTGGTTCATTTGTTATGTTAATGCTTTTATAGAATAAATTTTAAGTTATCATATGCTTAACTTTCCTACTTCTCTGCTCAAAATTACTTAAAACTTATTTTTTATCTGTCGCATTCAATGCATGTTCTCACTACCTAATGGAGTATGAATATCAGGAATGTCTGCTCGAAGGATGACTTGTGTTTTTCAATTCCTCAGGGATTCCTTATACACTAAGCCGTTCAGGGAGACCTGCAATCTTTACACGAGATCCTGATGCAAATGCACTAGAGTTTACTCAGGTGGATGACTAATGTATTTGAAAGCTTGTAATAGAACTACAGATTGCATCTGACCATCTTTCAGATGCCTAATTATCATGTACAGATTACAATAACTGAAAAGTAAAACGTGCAGAAGATTCTAGCCTTATATAATGGACAAAAGATTAATCCCTACACCAGCTTGTTTTTATTGTACTTTTGTTCTGGCCATGGTGAGTGATAATAGAAACTTTGTTCAGATTGAATTCCTCTACCCACATTTTGAACTTTCTTGGACAGTTGAGTTATTGATTACTAATTAATATATCTGAAAATTGTGAGTTCAGGCTGACTTGACCATTCCCTATACGTACTTTCTGGCAGAACTATATACGCACGGAAAATTTGGCATTGGTTGCTATTAAGTTGTGCACCATGTATGAGTTTAAATGCACTAAATGCGGGCAAATTTATTTGGCATAGAATGTACA
Source organism: Erythroxylum coriaceum (assembly GCA_026874005.2). Lineage (NCBI taxonomy): Eukaryota > Viridiplantae > Streptophyta > Magnoliopsida > Malpighiales > Erythroxylaceae > Erythroxylum > Erythroxylum coriaceum. The sequence goes on from JANQAP020000233.1 coordinate 339,307, forward strand.
ACAGAATCATCAGTTTTTATCAATAATCTACACCTACTAAAGATGCACAATTTGTTGGCACGTGAAGAACGAATGGTCAAAAAGGGAATTTCAAATACAAGATCTTGCTGTTTCTGCTATGAAGAATTTGTTTACAGAGGCATACAATTCAATGATCTTTCAAGGTAATCAAGAGTTCACTCTTGAGCTCCACTCATGTATTGCAGAGCGCAACGTATGGTTTGGAATTACGATCGAGTGCTGAAGCCTAAGCTTCGTCACTGGTGATATATTGTGTTTCTCAAGCCATAACTTGATTGCTCTGTGCTCATAAGTAAAACCATCTGCAGCAATGTATGGATCATCCATGATTTGCTGAAAAGTAACATTCATTCATTCAACAAAAGGGAAGCATATAAGATGCATGCTAATAAATGAAAGTCAAATAGAAGCCTGATATCATCTCATGAAGTTTGGCTTTATCACCTGAAGAATTGGGCAGAAGTAGTGGCTCGGAGCATAGACATCATTCAATTCCACCTTCATGCTATCAGCTGCAATGTCCACGAGTCTTCTGAGACTTGGTAGAACTTCAGTATCTAGATCAGGTCTATCCCTGCATCTAAGTTTAGAGCACTTTAGCGCAATTTGAGCCAATTCCTGACTTTCAGCTAGTGGCCAATCTTTAATTGACGAATCTAGAACGTTTGCAAAGGAGGCATTTGTAATGGCTGTTTCAACAGTATGCACGATTCCATTTGGGTGTCGGCCAGTCAATATTTGGAGAACAATTATTCCAAAAGCATATAAATCTGATTTTGGTCGAATGGTCCCAGTTCTCTGGTACTCAGGGTCCATATAGTAGATAGTACCAGCAAGAATAGAGTCTCTATACTCAGTGATGTTATCAGGGACAATATCTGAAATGAGTTTAGCCAGCCCAACATCACCAATTTTGGCCACATAATTTTTTCCTAGCAAGATGTTGCCCGGTTTAAGATCACGATGGACAATGGGATCTGGCTTTGAATTGTGCAGGAATGACAACCCACAAGCCACTTCAAAAATAATTCGGAATCGAACAAACCAAGGAAGTGTTTTTTTTCCATTGTGCTGGAAGATACACTCTTCTAGACTTCCATTTTCCAAGTATTCATAGACCAGACAACCACTCTCTGGACAGGCTCCAAGCAACAAAACTAAGTGTGGATGGTGTAACTGGCTGAGAACGTCGACCTGCAAAGATTCAGCAGTATGTGCATTTGTGAAAAATGATGCAACTTATTCTGAACTGGAGCAATATTCAATGTTTGACATAATAGACAATAATTTGTCCAGTGCAAATGTCACAATACAGAAGCACCTTGAAACTTGGGTTGGATGTGAGAATGCGAATCCTTTTAAGAATAATCAGGCTGAGCAATACTGTTAGGATGATATAAACAATAGCAGATTCAGTCATCTTAGCTAAGGGGATCAGTCTTGAGAAGCTGTTTGGAAGATGCAATATCAGTCTCTAAATTCTTGACATATGGTTCAAATATATCATGATTAATTAGGACTACGAAAGTTTTGAAATTATGAGAACTGGAGAGAAAATTAAAATGAATCTACAATTTTTTTCACAAAACATGATCTGAAACGAAGTTTCTTTATGTAAGAGAGAAGTTAAAGCTTGCTGAAAATTATATCCAGATTAGCTATGATGGCAGAATAAATCTGTAAACTTCTGCTGCAAGTTAAGACAATTCGAAGTGATAAAATTACCTCCTTAAGAAATTCATCTTTCTTGTTAGCTGCTTCAGACCAAAGAACCTTAACAGCAGCTGGCGTATGATCAAGATTGCATTTGTAAACTTTTCCATACCCTCCTTCACCAATCACTCTTGTCTCACAGAAGAAATTTGTTGCTACCTCTATCTCCTCCTTAGAGTACCGCCTGTACCTCTTGTCACTGGAGAGCAGAGCATTGACAAGCTTCTGTTTCTCTGAGGACTCTTTAAATGCATTCTGCTCAGCTACCTCTCTTCCATAAGTTTCTTTAGCAAGCAATTCCTTTGCCTCCTCAATCTCCTTCAAGGCCTGCATATACCTTGCTTTCTCTTCGGCAGCAATTTTTCTGAGAGTTTCTTCTCTTTCAAGAGCAGCATTCACTCTTCCAGTTTCCTCAAGGCACTCAGAAGAAATTGATTGGACCTAGAAAGTAAACTATAAACAAATTAGTGATCAAGGAATTTAGGAATAATTGTTATTTACTTCTTAGACCATCTAACAGATTACACTAACCACAGCTTAGACTTGAAATCCTTAAGGTACATAACCAAAAAAAGTACCTTTGACATTCATTTTGATACCTCATCTTTTCATCTGTTAAAGTTTAAGCTTCTTGATGTAGAATGAAAATCCATCAAATCCCAAAAACTATTCCTTTTTCATTTACAGAAGTGTAGAATATGAAAATAACATCTAATAAGACCTTATGTTGGGTATGGACCAATTCTTCACAAGCTCGTTTGTACATGGTAATGGTATTCTGTAATTCTAGCCGCAGCTGTTCTATTTCAGCTTGCACATATGACTGCAAACAAAGAAAGAATCTTAACATTAGAAGTTGCTGAAACAAGAATAACTTGGAACTGAACTTTGAATATCCTTATATAGTCACAAACAAGAAAACAACCAACCTTGTTCGTTTCCACTGAAGATGTAAAACCACAACTCCTAGCTCTAGAGGAAATGCTCAGCAGGTTATCTAGCGAGTCCCCACCAGCCCCTTCCACATCTATGCTTCCATTAAGAGATGAGCTCTTTCGTTTATATGCTTCGGCATCAGGGTAACTAAAATCCGAAAGTGAAGGGATCCCAATCACTTTCTGAACATTAGATTCTGCAGGAGAAGAATCCACTTCAGATACTTGTTTACTAGTGACCTTAGAACCTCTCTTATAATCAACCTGTTCAGATACCTGTGCGACAGTCTCTGTAAGATGAATACAAGAAACGTAAGCAAGAAAAACGAGTAAGGTACACAACTTTTGTGGATGAAAGATAGTTAGTTTCAACATACCATCGGCATCCAAAGAGTTAGCTAATTTCTTGAAGACTTTATATTTATATATGACATGAAAATCACACATTTGAGGAGCAAAGTTCAACACTGTCCTTGGAACCCCTGGCCCTCTCAGCTTTCTAAAGAAAACATGATGAAAATCAGTGAAGCAGAAGTCTATGTAATTCCATCCAAGCAATAGAGCAATGCATATGATGTGAAATTCATTATAACATACAAAGGATGCATTCCTTCGACTACTATATGAGAACCAGAAACCAAAGTACAACAGCAGCCCATCAGCAATTATACCTCATTAACCAATTCCGAGAACATGAACCTAATACCAAACAATCAATCCCCGATTCAGATGCGTATTTCAGAAGGCCAACTGCGGGGTCTCCATCCTCCAGGAGCAAAGTTTCCACCTGAAAATCATACGAAGCATTTAAATGAAAGGGAATTGAAAAGAAGAGGAGAAAAAAGAAAACCGGAGAGAAGCACATAAAAGATTCATCGTGGAAGTTGTTAAACAAAAAAAGAATCCAACCCCACCTTGTGAAAATTGCATAAGTTCATAAAGGGTGTAAAAATCTCTGCTTCCTTTTTCACTCTCACTTCTTTTACATACATCGCCACCACATTTTCATCAACTTCTTCAACAGGAATACGATGACCAGCTGCAAGAATCACGCGCAACAGATAACTTTTCATGAATTTAATCTCCAACTACGTTAAAATGAAATCTCAAAACTTTCCAACTTTCTCTCCATTGACTTAGTTGACCCTCTCAGACGAAAACCCATAGACAAAAAGAAAAAGGAATAGAATTTGAACACAAAGAACTGAAAAAGAGATAAAGAGAGAAAGAGGGTACACGGAGTGGGTATATAAGTGATAATAGGCATGATATGGACGAAGATGAATCGGTCTGCTACGGGCAACAGATGCTGCACCGCCCACCGGACGGCTCGCCGGCTGCCCCTTCCTCCGACGCCGGCACGGCCTTTCACAGCGACTGCCACCGTCTTCATTTCGGTCGCACAAACACTCATTATCGACCTGGTACGTCCACCATTATCAAACGACAAAAAACAACGAATTCCCTAAGAAACTATCACTTTGTTACGGAATCAATTTACTTGGGGGCAACTTCGGAGAAGAATATTGACCTGTCACTTTCGGCATTTGACGACGTGGCTTTGTCCATCCTTGTTGGGCTTATCCTTGTGTTTGGGCTTCATCCAGACGTAAGACTTGTTTAGTTGGAATTTGGAAAAGAGCTAATAGATTAACTATTCCTAAGATTACCCATTCGCAGGTACGAGGGAATAGGTAAAGACATCACCTTGTCTTTGCCTATTCCACGCACAAACACATCTCTCTCACTTCTGGACAAGTTCATCCCTCTCCTCCCACCGTCTCCACTCTTACGCTTTTCTCAGTCACTGTCCGTTCTTTGTTCTAGTCGTGATTCTCCGAGCAACTCACCGGCAGATTTCTAAGGTATGTTTCCTTCATTTCGGTCGACGATCGGTCCGGTGAGGCATTTTTCCTTATCTTCTCATCCGATTAATGTACATGTGTTTGCGTTTATTTTACTCCCTCCTTCTTCTCTCATCAAGCGTCTAACACTAGCGAGATTGAGAAATGTATGTTCTTATGCAAACGGAAATGTGGGTTTGAGCAATTTTTTGTAGATGCTAATTTGATTTGTTGTACAGGACCGAGAATCGACTGGGCTAGCTTGCTGTGGAATCCAGGTATCTGCCCTTGGGTGCTTCATCGGTTTTTTGCCCATCTTCTCTGCCTTTTCCCTCTTTTTCTGCTTTAAATGACGAATCTGTTGGTTTTTCCTTTACGTGAATTGTGGATATTGGTCATGAGATGGACGATACTTATAATTTAATCAAGTGGATTGCAAGTAACGTAGATATTTTTCATTGTCTATATCAGTTACTGTAATCCTCTGAATGGACACCAAAACAAAAATCTAGTTAAGAAGCTGGCAACAAAAATATCATGTATGAATAATCTTTAATCTCGTTCTTGTTAGATGATTTATGTATAAACTCATTGCTATAATTGATAATACAATTCGAAATCGTCGTGTTTCCAATTTATTTGTGACAATTAATGGTGTCAAAGTATTAGGGTAACGTAACCTTGGTTAATTGATCCAAGTTTACGTGGTTGTTACCTTGATTAATCTGTTTTCTTAAGTCATAATGCTACTATCTGATTAAATCTAAAGAGTTTGTTCAAAGCTATCCGATAGCTAGGTTTAATTAAAGAGCTTGTTTTAATTAAACATGACCTAACAAAAAATTGGGATTAACAGAGTTTGTTAACCTACGATTAATAATTGCTGAGAGAGGTATGAGAATAACAATTCAATGAAGTATATTTAGTTGTGTGTAGGCATCGTTTGAACCGATGACTGGATCTTGAATGCATTCATCACTTTTCTCAATTTTATATTGTTTGATTTAATTTAGTCTAGTTAACCATATATTAATTCTATTCCAATCAAACCAAATTTAAAAAGTGACCAAGATCATAATTATTGATGCAGAAATAGTTGTTATGAACCAAGAAATCCGGAGCAGAAACAATGAGTAGAAATCATTGATGACAGGACAGCTCGATCTAAACGTCTCATGTAGAATGCTCATTATTTAACCGTTCTGTAACAAGATTTAAAATTTTACCTTTTTTAGTGTCTAGGAAAAGGACACCAACAGGCAACAGCAGAGAAATCCAATGAACAAGAAGAAAGTTCTTCATAGGCATTGTTCTAATTCTACCCTTTTACCTGCTTCTGTATGTTGGTGGTGCCATGCCCATATCATGGTAGCAGCATATGGAAATACCATCAAGTGAGTGATGAATTTAGTAGAGGAACAAATCAAGTTGTTCATTTTTCATTGGATGATCAGGTTATGTCAGATGAACAGACTAATTTATCTTCTATGGCCCATCAAAGGTATGTGTATGGCGATTCACCATCGTTTACAGACTACAAACCTCAAACTTGAAGAAATCTCCCTTTTGAACAATGACAAAATTGCTGCACAGAGAGTACAGGAGCCAAGATCATTTTAAGTTTGAATGAAGAAAAGGATGATATCACTACTGCAGGCATCAAGTTGATATGAAGTTCGGAAGAGAATTGGATCTGGTGATTGCTTCATCCCACTCAAGGCCATCCCACCATTCTTTGGTACCATAAACAGTTGGTAACTTAGAGTTTTCAGGAACTTTGAGCGGTAGCCTTTTAAGCTTTGGACAATCAATCACAGCAATATTCTTCAAGGAAGGAAATGCCATGGCCCGTGGAGTGATACTGATTAACTCAGGGAGGTCTCTCATTGATAGCGTTTTAAGGCTTGGAAATGCTCTGGAATCTCCCACTGGCACCACTAATTCATTGCTGACTTCTTCCAGCTCTTTGCAATACATTAAGTAGATCAGTTCCAGCTTTGGAAGCCTTAAAATCCATGAAATGTTCTTCAACTTGTGGCAATGCCAAATGTTTATGCAACGAAGATTTTGCAGACATTCTTGAGTTGCAGGGTTCTTCCACACTCTCATCAAATTAGGGAGGCCATGCAAGGCCAGAACCTCCAGGCTGGGTAGCCAGTTACCTCCAGCTTCTTTGTTGACTTGCAAGTACTGCAAGTCATAGCAGTTGTTTATGCTAAGCCTACGCAACTTTTCACCAAAATTGGAGTTTGATTCAAGTCGCAGATACAACAAATTTTCACACTCTTTTATGTACAGATACTGTATACGTTTTAGTAAACTACTGAAACTATATATCCTCGTTAGGATCTTCAAATCATTAACTGTAATACCAACAGTGGTAAGGTTGTTCAAGCGTTCCAAGTCCTTAAACCCAACTTCATTTTCACCCTCATAATTCTGCCGTTCCCAGCCCTCATAACTGTAATAAAGATTCAAGACTTTCAGTTGCAGAAGCTTCGATATAGCCTTTTGCGGAATTCTTCTTAGAGGACTTATGCGTTGCAGATCCAAATGCTCCAACTTTGACAGATCTCCTAGCTCTTCTGGCAATGTAGAAATCTTTGTCCCTGTCAAATCAAGATACCTTAATTCAACTAACTTATTTATAGATGTTGGCACCTCTCTTAGACTGGTGAATGACAAATCCAGGACTCTTAAAGCTGGCATAAACTGGAAAAACCCAATTGAAATCTTGCTCAAGCCACTGTTCCATTGGAGCAGCAAAGTTGATAAATTTGGGCACTTAGGTGTCTCTTCCAGTTCTGTGATTCCATTATCCAGCAATGAAACCGTTATTGCTTCTTTCCATTTTCCAGCTCTGGGTGCTTCAATTAGCCCCTTACTGGCCTCTACTACTATTAGGTTCTTGTTGAATCCACAATTAGATAATATCCACAAGGCAAAACTTCTGACCACATCATGCATTTTTACTTGTGTTTCTTCTGCACCAGCCTCTAATAGACATGCAACTTTAAGAGATCCAATCAGAGCATATCCCTTATTATATACATACCTGTCAGTGGACCTGTCCAGAAATCCTTCCCCAAGCCAGTACTCTATAAGCTGCTCTTTCTCAATGGAATAATCTTCAGGAAACAGAGAACAATACAAGAAACATGACTTCAACCTGTCATCCTTCAATCTGTCGTAGCTAAATTTAAGAAGATAATATACATCCTCCATACCCTGAATTTCCGGTGGAGATCTGTTTAATTCCTGTTCTGCATATTCCCATTCTTCTTCTGTCTCCGTGTTTGCCATAGCTTTTCCAATGGTGATTAACGCAAGAGGAAGGCCACCACATTTTCTGACAATGGCCTCAGCAAGAGGTCGAATTGACCTTGACTCCACAACATCTCTTTGTCCAACTTTGTCGCAGAAGAGCTCCCATGAGTCCTCTTCTCCCAAGAATTCAACTTTCAGTTTCTGAAGTGCGTCCATGTTGCTACAAACATCCAGTGAACGAGTTGTAATTATCACCTTACATTTATTTTCCTTGCTTGGAAGTGGAATTCCAATCTTCTCAAGGTCAATCCCATCCCACACATCGTCCAGTAAGAGGACGAACTTTTTCCTCCTCATTACTCCATATATTTTTAGTGCTCGTTGTTCATGGCTCTCGGATTCTTCCCAAGACAGGCCTAGTCTGGCCCCAACAGCTTGTTGGATTCTATCAACAACAAAATCTTTTGAGACCACTACCCATATTACTACGTCGTAAAGGTGAGATTTGGTAAGAAATTCATTGTTTATATTCTTTAACAAAGTTGTCTTTCCAACTCCACCCATGCCATAAATCCCAATTACTGCACAAGCATCCTCTTGAAGACACTTCCGAACCTTTTCCATCATAATATTGAGGCCAATTGCTGGTCTAGTAGAGATCTCTTGAACAACCGGAGGCTGAGACCTGTCAGAGACATCTTCGAAATCTGATTTTCCCTTCAGTTCATTAACTGCTATCAGCAATTTCTTCACTTTCTTGCTCAACTTCCATGAGGAATTACATTGCCAAAAGCATCTCCTTTTCTGTCCAGGATCTTCTATGACTGAGCAAGCTTCTCTTTCAGCAACTTCGACGCGGTCAAACCACCCTTGGACTTGGCTAGTACAGGTTCGCCCTTCCACCTGAGCTATCGTAACCCGTCGCTTCAAGTCATCTCTTTTACCCTTCAACTCTGCAAGTGCGGACTCCAGAGACTCAATCCTTTGATCCACATGAACGACATCACTTACTTTTGCAGTAATGTACTGGCACAAGCTGGTAGCCGCGGCAATCAAAGGGGTGATGAAATCCACTGACATCTTCCTACAAGCTTAGACAACGAATGCAAAGTGGTGATTGAGTTTGGATCCAATTCTAAAAGCTATATTTCCTGTCTGCGTATACCTGTAGCAATGGTTCCCCTTGACTAGCTTGCAAAGACATGTCCAGTTCCATCCAATCACTCAACATGTGTCGTCAGTAGCAGAGAAGACTTGGTTAGTAGAGTACCCTCTTTGAAAAGTCCAGGCGGCCAGGATAGGGACATATAAATAGCTGACTCACCCACTTCATCGTCCAATTCGTCTCCTGCCATTTTTAAATTGTACTTTGCCTTCATAAACGTATCCCTCTTCCTGGACTTTTATTCTTCGCAAAGGACTAAACAATTCTTAGGAAGGTTCCTCCTTTTGGAAGCTACATTCTTACAATGAGATTGAGACCCACAAAGTTGACTAATTCTTATTAGACGACATGTCGTTTTGACCCCGACACTATTATAAAAGGCTAAGTGTCGGTAATGTATCTGTATTAATTATTAAAAAAATGTAAATTTTATTCAATTTAATAAACATTAAAAGATAAAGTTAAAATACTTTAATTCTTAATTTATTATAAAAGTAATCTATCAGTTCAATTTTTCGTTATCTTATTAGTTTTTTTATACATTATTGTTATATATTTTATTTGTGTCACTTAATTATTTTATTACTTAATAATTTTAATAAATAAAAAGTAATGTTAAAGAGATTCTTCTCTTTTTTCCCCTTATGGATCTCACTTCTTAGGGCTTGAGTTTTTAAAAATTTAAGCCTTTGGGTATGATTTAAAAAAAAAACTCAGAACTTTACATCAAACTCAAGCTCGAATTATCCAAGCTTAACTTGAGTCTTAATAATTATAAGAAAAATTATGTTTTATACAAAATAACGACACTATTTTTATAAAAATAAATAAGTTAGATTGGACTCGAATATGAGGCCCAGTCGAGCTTAAACTAGGGCTTGATTGCCTCATACATGATTGGGCTTTAGACTAAAACTAGGCCAAACCTGGATAGAAGTTGTCAGGCTTATAGCCTAGCCAGCTCATTGTGTCCCCACTTTTCCTAGTGCATAAGCATTGTTCATGTTCTTCTCTCTCCATTCCTGCTTCGTGTCTATTCTTTTTTTATATATATTAGGTATTTTCGTTTTGTCAGATTAATTCTAAACTCTTACTATCTCTACTAACACAAGGAGTTGTTAGATATTGATTGATCAACTGTCTATTCTTCTTTTGTCTTCACGTATTTCATCTTATTTGTATGTGATTTGGATAAATCCCAATTTTTATTTATGATTAAATCTTCAAAGCTTTAAAAGTTTGATTTTCCGTTTGCTAAAACACACCCTTCTTAATAACAATTTACTGCTCAAGGTGTAACTGGAGATTAGGAAGTAGCTTGATTTACAAGACCCTAAGCAAGACTAAACCCATAGCATCAGCCTGAAGTAGATGTGATAAACCTGGAGGGGGAGAGTCAAAAACATGCAATCCCAAAGTGAGATTATCAAAGTTGAAAGAATCAACAGTATTCACAGCGGAAGTAACCCATGATCAGAAATACACATACAGGCAAACCAAACACAAGAATCGAAACAAGACAAACTTGTTGAAGCACGGAATCGATAACTGATCTTCTTTCCACAAAAACCTTCTTTCCACAAATCTTCTTATCCTTACAGTCT
>JANQAP020000233.1:358302-388160 GCA_026874005.2 Erythroxylum coriaceum
ATAAAGAATCCGACTCAAGCTCAACACTGCGATAACCCCTATCCCAACAAAACTCAGTCCATGATAGATGCCCCATAGCTCAGCCACTAAAACAAAGGATATGCTCATTCGAAATGTGAACCCACCAAGCCATCGACTGACATCATCTCTAATAAGCCCACCAGTTGCCGCAAGTCCAGGAGATCGACGGGCACTCCCATCAACATTGACTTTAACAAAAAAAGTCTGCGGTGCTTTCCAAGAAATTAATGCCTCGTATCGTAACCTTCTGCTGAAGTTATCAAGCACGTCACTTGCTTCTTTAGCTCTAGTGAAAATTAACTGCAGTCTACTTGAAGGCCATGAAAAATCTGAGTCATGAAAAAGACAATTTCTTCAATACCAGAGAAACCAAATTGTGAACATAAATACTGCACCTCAGTTTATACCCATAAAGGCACGTTGACTGCAGCTATTAGCAAGCACCCAATTATGAATCTGCTGTGAAAAGGGTTAGCTATTTTCACTGATTGTATTCAAATAGTAACTTTATTCAAGAAAAAATGGGTATGGTGTATAAATGGCTAAGCTTTCGAAAAAAAGAAAGGATGTAGGGTATAAAGATGCCTTATTATAGTGTCAAGGTCGGTCTACGCAGAGACGAGATGGGCCTTTGCCTAAAAGCTATACTCATTAAAGACCTATTAATTACAAGTTATTTTATGATGTAAAAATTTTTCATTAGAGCAAAGTAAAGAGTCAGTTCTTTTTTAAAGATTTAAAGAAGTTTATTTATGAAGTAAATATCAATTTTAATTTAGTATACTTTTTTTTGGGAGGTAAAACAGCTGTAAAAACGGGCATTTTAAAATGAAATTTCTCTTATAAATGCCAAGATTCACATTTTTATAATTAAAATTTAGTAAAAAAATACATTAAGTTCAAGACTTTCACCTTAGAATTTGCCTCCATCAACATCATTCCCATTTAGATAAGAACTGCATCTCGTTTATTTTTTCAAGTCTCTTTTTTATTTATGTAAAAATATTTTAGAACAGTTAATTATATAAGTTAAAATTTGTAAATAAATATTTATTTATCAATATATATTTTAATTATTAAAACTAATGTTATTTAAAATTAAATATTTTCTATTTTTAAATTTTACTTAATAAATAAATATTTTAAAATTTTAGAATAATTAAATTATATTATTCACATATTTTATTAGTAATTAATATCAAATAATTTAATAGCACATATTTAATTAATGATAAATCAAAAAAATATGAAAAAAAAATAAAAAATATATAATTTTTATTATTTATGAGAACAAGGAGAAAATAAAACTAAAATTTCAATCCAATACAAAATAAAAAAATAAAAAACGAAATAAAACCAAACAATTTATCATTATGTGGCTACCAGGGGCCAGAGAATCAGGAATAATGTGCAATAATGGCATACTTGATGGCCAAAATACGAGACCTAGAGGGGTTTTTCACCAGTGATCAGAATTTTATTGGCTCCAGAAAGTCACAGATGCTAAGATTTCACATCTACTCCGTGTGGGATTACACCTAGAAACCTAAAAGATGAAATATACACCCCAAAACTAGTTTATATACATAAGCTAGTTATTAATAAATCTTGGACAGGCTCGATTCACAAGATGACTGACTCTAAGCAATATACTTGAAACAAAAGATGTAACCTATTATGTGAGATAAGTTCTTATCATAGTTGCTCCAGTTGGGTCAGAGAGTAGATGTCTAACAAGGCTCATTCTCATTTCATTTGGGGCAATCACAAACATGTAAAAGGCAAATAATGCAAGATCTGCTGAGGAAAGAGTAGAGCCAAGGAACCCCTGCCACATCCTGCAAGAAGATATAATCAATCAAATGTTCGAGGTACGGATTTGATGGAAGTTAGTCAAGTAATTGATAGGTGTACTCCATAAATGTGTTCCAAGATCCATCAATCAAAGTCTCTCAAATAAAATTGAGAAGTTTGTTGGCTTTATAACCTTACAGAAAGTGTCAGATCCAACTAACCATATTATAGTAAGCTTCACTCTTCATATATATGGACTAATACCTCAGTTTTTTTATTATTCTTCCAGTAACTACTGAAGTAATGAATCATACCAATTTGGTAAGCGAAAGAAGGTATGGAAAAACGTTCTGATGCCTTCGATATCCAGTTGCAGTATAAGTGCTAGTCCAAAGAGAAAGAATGATCTTTGACGTTTCCTTTCTTGGGGCCAAAGTGTATTCCAGGCTGTAACAGAAACAGCATTTGTCATATCAATCCAATGAAATACAATTTTATCTGTAGTGATTAATTAACAAGACACAATCTCAGACTTGGTGATGGAGTAATCAAAAAAAGAAAAGAAAAGAAGGCACAGTCGGCAGCTTTATGGACTTCCCCTTATTTGTAGTTTTCAAACTAGACAAGATATGTTTAAGAAAAGCTGAACGTACTGTGATGTCACATAAACAAGATTAGAGAAGATGCAAATACAAGATGCATGCATCTAATATATGAAAATGGAATTATTAACAACGGAGAAAAAGGAAAAACATCAAGTCGTTATGCAGGTGTTGAGCTGCATACCTTGCATTGAGATACTTGGCTTATTTATTTCATGAGTAAGCTTGCTTGAATGGTCCCCTTTCATTATACTTGCAATCACAGAAGCATACTTTGGAGCCTCGGACAGTGATCTTACAACCGAATATCCTATTAAGTAAAATGAGAATATAAACATTAAATTCAATATTTTTTAGAAGGTATGATTTATCTTAACTGTTCTCACCAGTAGCTGGATGCACCATGCTAGCTGCCGCACCAAAAGCAAGATTTTTTTGCTCAGTATTGGGCAAGGAACCACCAACTGGAATGTAAGACCACTCCTGCGCGAAAATTAATACAAGGATATAAAATCTTTCTTAGATGCAAACAAATTGATTGGATGAACAGTGACAATCTCAACGGTCAGGATTATATAAAGGCCTGTGTTTTGTTAAGAAAAAGTTTACGTTTTTTCAGAACCCATCGCAATAGTACTTGTCGAGTAATCTTAGAGAAAATATGAAAATAGATGACTATCAAATGTTTGTTTATTGACAAAAATCTCATCACTAGATAAGGATTAACCCTATCTGGCAGTCGAAGGAGAAGAGTATTTCAATTGAGAAGAAGAAAAAGCATATTAAAAAGAAGCGAGTTTTGTTTTTTGTGCAGTGGACAAGGAAACTCACTGCCTTTAACAAAGTATAGCTGTCAAGATTACCTCTTCATATATTTTCAAAATTCTGACACCCATCGTCTCCAACCTTGACATCAGTTTTCTCTTTAACAAGTCAAAAGGCATAGCATCTTTTGCAGCCAGACAAGTTTCCTGCATTTAGTAGCTACTAAGTATATTCACATGATTGCTATGAGTAATGACTTGAAGCATCAAAAGGAAAGAAAAAGTGAAGAAAAACCTCAAAAAAGACTCGTGTCGATGTCATGGGCATTGCATAAAGAAATGTGGGATATTCAGCTTCTAAACGTGGAACATTTTGCTTCATATAGTCTCTGTAATCCATGAAAACCATAAGACTAGGATCATATGGATTATTTTCCACCTGGAATTATAAAACATGATCAGCGCCACAAATGATTGATGTCACACCTCCACACTAATTTCTTAAACAATCAGTTTGTTGTTGAAACCATACTCAAAATGAGAGAATTGGCATTGAAATTACGAACAGAATCTAAAGAAAAATGAAAAAACAAGAATTAAGAAATTGCACGATACAGTTAGGTCAGTGTACAACCATGCCTAAGGTATAAAAAGAAATAGTAACAAAATACAATGTCGATCAATTACGTGCCACAGCCATTTTAACTGGAGGAAGAAATGGAGAAAAGCAGGGGTTATACAGAATAAGATCTGAAATTCAATACCAAAATTGAACTTGAGAATTTCAAGTATCGAGATGGAGCCTATGCAATTTGTACTTATCTAGAAGAATAGACTCCGTTCTCATACCTCAACTTCTACGCCATAAGCTGTTTGAACAGAAACTCGTGGACCTCCAACCTCATACTGCAAGAGCTTTCCTGAAGCTGCTCCAGATGCCACAATCGCAAGCCTATAGCACAAAAGTTAGAGACCTGACGTCTAATGAACTGGTACCACAATACACAATTTGGAGAAAGAAACTTTCCAACAGAGATAACACTAATTTACCTGCATGGAACAGAAGTATCATGCTCGCACGCCACAACACTGTGACCATCACTAGCTTCAATAATCCTATCCACTTTCGAGCTCAGATACAAAACACCTGACTCGATACACCTAGAAGAAATTAATATGCATCACATATCCATAGAAAAGCCAAATTTCATCATTTAACATGACCAACACTACAATTCATCACAGAACAAAAATGAAAGGTAACTAGATACCACACCACATCACACATACCTCCTCAGCAACTCTTCATGAAGCAAATGTCGACTAACACGTCCATAGGCACGCCCAATAAGAATGGGATCGTTGTCGTCGAGATATACAATAGTATCACGCCACACATGCTCTATGCACCCTTCAAGTCCAAGATCTGGACATTTAATAAACAAAACAAGACTTAAATGTCACAAGAAAAATATAAAAGTAATCCAGCTCCTAAGATGAAGCAAATTAAAACACACGATCGATCGATCACCACATTAATGAAGCATTAGAAGCTAAAAATAGAGAACTAGCATTCAAGTATGATTTAAGATTTTTGGTTTTTACCTTTAAATTCATCTTCCCAGACGCCATAGTTATTAGTAAAAGGAAGGTCGGGACCAATAAGTCCGACCTTTAAGCCCAGTTTAGCTGACTCTGCAGCCAGAGCTAGACCGGCAGGTCCACAGCCGATCACAACCAAATCTAGTAACTCTCCTTCAAGCGGTATGGGCCTTAACTGGGTAAAACAAAATCTATAAGATTAAAAAACTTACAAAATTAAAAAATCAAAAAGACGAAGAACTAGCAAAACCTTATCGGCGAGCTTAGACTGCTTATCCATGTCTTTATTCTGCTGCATTTGTACGAAAAGGAGCTGAGACCCACCGGCCTTGACGTAATCTTCCTCATCCGCAAAGTCTTGCTTAACAGCTACATAACTGACGTCACTCCTTGCACTGCTCGCTTTCACTCTAAACAAACGGTACCGTTTGCTCCATCGATACTGTGTCGCCCTCGGCGTTTGAGCTCGAAAGCTCCAAGCAGGGCGACAACAGGCCGCCATTGCTGGAGCTCCTAAACAATAATCCATGTTTACGTGTATGGAGTTTAGCAGCTCGTTCTGAAACTTCTGTTTGGATGGAGAGAAAATGCACAGCCTTCACGCCATTAACGAAGCTTTTGTAGCTTCCACGAGGATTGGTGCGAACTTTAACATTATGTCTCGGCTTGGTCTCTGTGAGTCTATTTCTATGTGTTGAGCGTTTTCTGGTGAAAGCTTTTGCTGATGAGTCTTTGGGGATAGGGAAGCACGTTTTTTTGGTGAGCTGAGGTGTTCAAAACCGTCATCCTGAAATTGCCACATGGACTGATCTGATTGGCGGTGTCTTTTACAATTATCGTTTTTTTTGTTAATTTTATTATTATCGTAAACGTGGATATAAATCAAAACGATGTCAGATTTACGGGGGAGCTCTGCACGGCGCCGTTCACTGGTAGTTTTGAATTCGGAAAATTAGGGCTGAATTCTAGTATCGGCAACGGTCCGGAGAGGGAGAGAGCGAGTTCGAGTTCGAGTTTGAGAGATGGGAAATCCGAAACAGAAGTGGACGGCGGAGGAAGAGGAGGCTCTCAGGGCGGGAGTGGCCAAACATGGAGCTGGAAAGTGGAAGAACATCCAGAAAGATCCAGAATTCAATCCTTTTCTCTTCTCTCGCTCCAACATCGATCTCAAGGTCCTCTCTATATTATTCTTGATGTCTCCGTGTCTCTGATTTGCTTTTTCTTCTTTTTTTTGCATTCATCAAAATTAAAGAATTGATATAAGGAAAATAAATCGTCTTTTTGATGATTAGGTAAAGTTGAACTTGTAGTTAGAATGCGATGTGTTTGGCTGTTGGTTTTGATAGGATAAATGGAGGAATATGAGTATCAGCGCAGGGGAAAAGGCACGGCCCTCCAAACCTAAACCTGTTTTTGCCGATGTTTCTGCTCCTCCTCCTGCAAATACATCGTCGGATGCTGCTGCTGCTGCTGCAGTGTGCTCAGATCTCGTGGTCTTCACGGCAGATGATTCTTCGAGAAGCATGAACGATGGAAAAGTTGCTCCAAAGTATGCTCTTAATATCTTATAGTGCCTGCCATCTGTAGTCTTCTTTAGAAACTTGCGTGGAAAGTGCATTTGTTACTCGTTTGTGTGTGAATGTTATTGACTAGTAAGAACGTAATCTATCTTTCGTGGATAAAAATGTAGAGTTTCCGATTACCTTTCCATTGAATAAAAAAAAGGTCTTGTTAATGACACTACCAAGAGATGATTGCAGATAACTTGAATGGTTTAAGATTTTCAGAGTAGAATTCCCAATAATTGTTATTCTTTTTTATTTAATTTTCTTTGGTGAAGACTCTATACTGCTTAACCAAGTTCTTTCTTTATTCAGGTACAATGATATGATTTTTGAAGCAATATCAGCTTTGAACCAGCCAGATGGAGCAGATGCAAGTGCCATTGTCAATTACATCGAGGTTTGAAGGAATTTTCTGCAACTGTCATGTTACTCTTTCTCTTCCTAATTTCTGGCCATTGATTAACCATGGAGGAAGGTACTCATCTTGTTTATATAGAAATAAATCCATGATTTTGTGAACTTTGTTAAGCCTTTTATGTACTTCTGTATGTTGCTTCCAACTTGTAAGTGCAAGAATGGAAAATCTGACGATTGAAAAGGAAAAAAGGGACCACAAAATGAGGCCTTATAACTAAAGTGGATGCATCTCTTCTTGAAGTATCTCAATATAAAATCAAGCTTCCATTAATGAAAAAATTAATTTTTCATAGAAGACAGCTCTCTAGCAATTTTCAAATGGTAGACATGATGTTTTTAATTTCTCGTTTCTACGATTTTTAATATGGTCGTCTATGTTCTGTTGTATTCTTGACCATACATGCAGCGAAAACAAGTGTTGCCACAAAGTTTTAGGAGGCAATTGAGTTCAAGGTTGAGAAGATTGGTTGCACAAGAAAAACTTGAAAAGGTGAAGAACTGTCCATCGCCTCTCATTGATATAATCTTTTTATCAATATCTTTTCGCAAGAATGTAATTTATTTTCAATGCGTTTAACCCAAATTGTCTTTTTTTTTCAATTAGTTATAATGTTTTTTCTTTGTTTGGATGATGATGCCCATTTTAACTTAGACGAGACAGAAAACATGAACATGCAATCATAAGATTTGACTTATATGGTGACAGCCCATCCGTTAGCCAAAAGATATTTTGGAATAATCATCATGTCAATGAGCTCATCGTAACATGCAACTATCAACATATACTAAAAGGCTAGGCTCCTTTGTGGTTATTTGGTTCAATTGATAAATAAAAGAAACACAGCTTGGATTACCCAGGTAAACATGTTTGTAAAGTGAATAATTTGAGCATCTCATGCAATTATAGGTCAGATCTATCAAAAGCAGAATATACATTATGTTTTTTGCATACAATTGAAATGCAGGTCCAAAATGGCTATAAAATCAAGAAATCTTCCTCATTTGCCACAAAGATTCGTAGCCCGAAGCAGAAACATCTACAATCCAGACATTTAGGTATCACTGGTTATGTAAACTCTGAAGATGCTCTTGAAGAGGCAGCAACGGCTGCTGCCTACAGGATTGCAGAAGCTGAAAATAAATCATTTGTGGCAGCTGAAGCAGTTAAGGAGGCTGAGAAGGCTGCAAAGATGGCTGAACACGAAGATTCGCTACTGCAATTTGCCAAAGAGATACTTGAGAGATGTAAAGTCTGAATTCATTCTTCTTATATCGTACTCTTTTCATCTGCCATGAATTCATTCTTCTTATATCGTACTCTTTTCATCTGCCACAAAGTAGCTTGTTTTCTGCAATTCCATGCTGTTTGGTTAGCTTGTATTTGAACTATTCTTCTCTTTGCAGGTTCACGTGGTGAGGTTGTGCTCATGGTGTGAGTTCTGAATTCAAACCTCGAGTGAATAGGGTAATAATCTAAAATGCGTTTCTAACTTGAATATGGATGTAAATATTGCTTAATTGAATTCAACTCTTTTAAATAGGTGCCGATTGTAGCCTTTTGTATAGCAATTGCCATTTCAACATCTTATTTTGTTTAGCTCAATTGGGGGGGAAGGAATCTCAAAGAGATTAGAAAAACACAGGTCACTTGATACTCTAAGAATCAAAGGAAGTAAATGAAAATAATCAAAGCACTATATGGCTGAGCTACACATCTTCAATGGTCTGGCTATTGGCTTCCTCGATTTGATTTTGCTTCTAAGAAATGTTGCCACCAGTTTTATGTCAACACTGACCATAAGGCACGAAGTATAAAAGCAAGAAAGAATTTCGTGAATCGTGAAGAGAATCAGAAGAATTCAATTTTTATTTTTAATAAATAATTTAATCTGACCATGTTCTCATAGTCCTCAACATAATTATGTCTAGGTGGAAATGGAAGTCTCTTCAAAGTCCATGTCACAAGTGGTATAGTAATATGGATTAAGGAAATTCTAAGGTTCTGGTCTGACTTTAGTAACATTGTTAGAGTCTCGGACTATAGATTTTAGTAAATTCTTGTTTATTATAAATCTCCTTTTAATTTTAAAAATTTTTACATTTCTTTTTAAAATTTTAAAGTTTTTTAAATTTAACTTAAAATTTTTAAACATTTTATTAATATAAATTATTATTATTTTTATTTTTATTTTTAAGATATCGAATTACAAAATAAGGTTAGGGTCTTCGGATATATAGTTGACTGAAATAACTATTTCATTCTTGATTTATTTTTAAAAATAGATTATTCTCTTGTTTAGTTGAAGAAAATATATAAAATATACAATTCAAGGGTTTATTTATTCCTTAGATTTGAGGGATAAGTAAACTCATCATTTTCTTGTCTTTATCTATTCTAAATAGGTTAGAAATAAACATAAATATTTGTTGGACAAAAATATTTTAAAGAAATCTACATAATTATTTAGCTATAAAAATATAATAATAAGAAGAAGAAAATTAATAATAATAATAATGAAAAGAAAAAGAAGAAGAACAAATTAATAATAATCATAATAATAATAATGAAGTTACCGATGACTAATAGATATTTGGTCATTTTATTAATTATTTCTTTATTATTTTAAATTTATGTTTTTAAACTAAACATTGACATTGCGTATCATTTTAAGTTTTTAGAAATAAGCTAAATTAAATAATACATATTATGTTATATTTATAAAGAATCACTATTTCATTTCTTATTTATTCAATATCATAACACAACATGTCTTTCAAATTGGATTATGTCAAATTTCTCAAAAAATATTACATGTTACATCTCAATATTTCAAATTTCAAAATGTTGGGTCATAGAAAAATAGTAGAGATATTACTTTTTCAAAAATTATGAAACTAAGTTTTATCAAAGTAATTAGTCTGATGAATGAAGATTAAACTAATCAGCAACATATGGTTTGTTTTGCTTAAAAGATATAGTTCAATCGTGATAGAATGAAAACTAAAAAGGGAGCACAATTAGATGCATATTAGTTTTACGTAAGGTTTCGAGTTCAACAAATAAGTATAGCTATGTTTATGGCCTATAAACGAATTTGGTTAGGATGACATCTAGGACCACGCTCAGGTCAAAATTAAGAGGTTATGTTTGGGTTAACGTATTTATTATTATCTAAATAATGGATCTGAATTAATTCATTAAAAATATGATTTTAAATTTTCAAATATAATTTAATATATTAATTTAATCCAATTTTTTGATTAATCAAAATTTTAAAAAATAAAGTTCAACGAATCAAACCGGCTTAATTCGTTAACTTTATCGCTTTTGTTTAATTTCTCCCTCCAAAACAGATTCTCAAACCGAAGAACGGAGAAGGCAAGGAAAAACGTCTTGCAACGGCACCGTCGAAGTGGAATCTAACTGAGAGTCTTAGACTGAACCAGTGATCGCACCAAACCCTAGTCAAAAATCACCACCATGTGGGGAGATGCAACGAACTGGGATGAAGATTCATACAGAGACAGCATTCTAAAGGAGCGTGAGCTTCAGTCGCTTACCGTCTTCAGAACCGCCTGGGCACCGTCTCCGGACTCCGGTCCCGACGCCGTGGTCGTCGCCTCTAGCGATGGATCTCTCGCCTCTTACTCCCTCTCAACTTGTATTTCCAAGATTGTGCGTTTCATTCAACTTTCCATGACGCTAAATAAGATTTGAATGTGCTTTTGTGTTGTTTGATCATTTGTTTGATGTTATTTTGCAGCCAGTTGCCTTTAGCGGAAAGAGAGCTCAACAGTAAGTACACCGAGCGCCATGTGACCGTGAATGAGCGATCGATAGTGAGTTGATGCGTTTGGATTTAATGAAAATGTTATTGGTATGTCATTAGGGTTGAACCTGATGGATTCATTCAAGCACACGATGGACCTGCGTACGATGTCAAATTCTACGCCAATGGTGAAAATACATTGTTACTCAGGTTCCTTTTACTCGAGAGTTATCGTCCTTTAGCATTGATTTCTTTGCTTGATTAGTCCTCAGAAAGCGATTAATTCTTTAGTTGCCTCATTTGTGATTCTTTTTTGTACATGGTTTCATATTTTACTTACGTCTGCTGATAATCTTGTGGATCTGTTTTGTGTTTATAAATGTAAATTTGTTGGAAATTGCTCTGTACTACCGTTTGTCTTGAATGCATTATAGATTCACATTTTTGTAAATTTTTTAGTTGTGGTGATGATGGTCGGATACGGGTATGGAGGTGGAAAGACTTTGGTACTCCAGAACTGTCTGACCCTCCTCAAGGTAATTGATTTTCACTGCCGCAATATTAGAGTTCAAATATCTTGATGTATTTAGTATAGTTGTTGTTTGTTGCATCTGGCAGATGAAAAAGATCGTCTGGTTGCTACTACTTTTTGTTTTATTGGTTCTCATTTCATCCTTCTAGAACTTTTTTCAGTTACAGATCATTTTTAATTTGTTAGCTTTTATGCATTACTGTTTGTGGTCATGCTCTATTTTTCTGTTTGTTCTTTCCTAATCTTTTTCATTTTCCCCCTAGGAAATTGCATAAATGCTGTGCTTGACCTGATGAATCCCCAGCACAAGTGAGTGATAATGACACAATATATGCTACCATCTATTTTTTCTACAGTTGTTTGCTTTTCTGACTACATTTGTGATCAATAGCAAATCTCTGTTTTGTCCTCACCTTCGCCTTTTTTCATTCTTGTGTATTGCTTAAGAGAAAGAGGAGCGGATATAAGGAGTTTAATTGATTTGAAGTACTTATTATTTCTACTAAAAGTTGTGGGATTAGGCTCTTCGGTGGATTGATTTTTTGTTGTTGCGTCTTGTAATCTATCATATCTATCACATTATGTTCCACTTCATGGATTTAGAAATGGTTTTATTCGTTTAGTTGTTATTTTAAGCTTCCTAAATTTTAGATGCATACTGAAACATTAAGGTTGACATTGTCCAGGTTTCAGTTTCAAATTTACCATTTGAGTTGGTTTATTGTTATATGGGTCTTATAAGCACATGCATAAAGTAAAATATGAGGTCTAAGAGGAAGAGGTATGCCTGAGTATTGAAATATATTTACCATGGTAAAAAATCAACTATTATATAAGATGAGGAATTTTAGATAAGAATATGCTTTCTAGTGCATGGAAACAAAAGATCTTTTATGTTTTGTTTTCATAGACACATTTAGGATTAAATATTCACATTTAGCCAGCCACAGCTTCATGAATGCCTCATTTTATGTCTTATTCCATTTCTTGTCTTCTTCCTGTGCTTCAGAGGTCCATGGGCTGCTCTTTCCCCAATTCCAGAAAATAATGCCATTGCTCTGGACCCTCAGGTTTGATGCACTCAATCTTTCTCTCCCCCTACTCTTATGTGAAAAAAGGAGTAAACATGTAGACTAACTCATTCAAACATATATTCAGCTGCTTTTTAATGTATTTGGATTTACCATCTGCGTACTGAATTGTAAATTGCATTGTTTATTGTAAATTAGAGAGGAGCCATTTACTCAGCGGCAGGTGATTCTTGTGCTTATGGCTGGGATGTGGTATGTATTTTTCCAAGGTGAATAAATAACCATGCATGCTCTGCGTTGTAAACTTTTTCCAGTTTGGAGAATTTGACATGTTCTTTTAATGTCCTGCATTGTTATTAATATATAGTCTGATCGTTATTGAGCTATTCAGGAGACCAATAAAATCAAGATGGTTTTTAAAGGCCACTCGGACTACTTGCATTGCATAGTTGCTCGCAACACTACACATCAGGTCAGCCTCTACTATCTCGTCACAATCACCACAAAACCTTGCCCCAACTTGTACAATATTATGTGCAGTTTTATTACCTATTATATGCGATATTCTTTACTGCTTTTGGTTTGCACAATGTCACTGTTTTCCAGGAGGTGTGGAAGAGTTAGCTCCATTTTAGCATCACCATCTGACAACTCAGGTTAATTTAGGGTGATTTCTAACTGCTTCTTCTTTTATCGCTCAGATTATAACTGGTTCAGAGGATGGAACTGCACGAATTTGGGGTAATGCTTGGCCTTTTATTTCAATAATTTAAGTGTTAAACTGAAACATATGTATGCTCTTCACTATGTAGTTTCAATTATGGTTCAATTTTTGTACTTGATTCTGTATTTGTTGCAAGTGATGAGCTAATAATATCAGGAACTCGCTGAAAGTTACATGGATATGGCCTGGGATAAAATTTTTAGTTTACTATTTTTCAAAAGCAATTTGTCCTATCGTATATCAAGTTGTTGAAGAAACAATCTTGATTTAACATGCAGCTTTGAGGTTTCCTAATTATTTCTATCTTCTAAGGTTCTGGGGTGGCAAGGAGAGAACATGGACAGAAATTGCTGATGATCTTTTAAGGACTTTTTTACGGAAAAAAAAGCTTTTCTCTGTTATCTTTGTGTCATTTAGCTTGAAAATAGTCGACTTGGGATATCAAGCCATGATGTAATAATGATTTATCCATAATCCTGATTTAAAGAGTTGAACAATATTCCCCTTCTTTTAATTACCTTTCACATTTATATAACTGCTACCATGATGCCATTTGAGTCGGTACTCAATCTAAGTATAGTGATGGATGAATAGAGTTAGTTCAAACTTCTGCTGTTGATATTCACCTTTATAGTTATGGGACGTTGCCTTTGCCTTTGCCATTTATTTGTTTACCTTTTCCTTAGATTGCAAAACTGGAAAGTGTTTACAAGTAATTAATCCTGGGAAGGACAAGAAGTTGAAAGGATTCTCGTCGTGTGTTAGCTGCATTGCCCTTGATGCAAGTGAGAGCTGGTTGGTGAGAGTTCATGCCTTGGAAGACATAATTTCATCTAACTTTGGATAGGAGTGAACATGATAAAAAAGTTCTATGTTGGTTTTGCTTGCTTATGATGTAACATTATTTAACCGATTTCATTTTTAGGCTTGTAGCACTGGTAGAAGCTTATCTGTTTGGAATATTCCTGTTTCCGAATGTGTTTCAAGAACTTCCACCAGCGCATCAATACAGGATGTGAAATTTGATGATCATCAAGTAAGTGTTTAACCTTTTTATCTTAGAATATTTGATGTGTTTCTAACTTAGGTGCGTATGTGGACTTATTTCAAGTACCACTATCATTGAAAGGAAAAAAGGAAGTATTTTTCATACGGAACTACTTTTTGCCAATATTTTACAAATGGTTTAGTGCCCAATATTGAACAGGTTATAAATGTTGGTTGTATAATTTCAAGTAGCTATTGAACCTAAAAGTTTAAATTTTTGGGTGGAACATACATGTAGATCATAACTCTATACCAAAATTGATTAGCTTACTTGTTGGGTTATGGAGATCTCACCTTAGGCAACATATGACATCGGAGTACTGGTGATCTCCTTGGGCCTTTGTACATTGAGTACTTCAATTTGGCAGTTCCATGTTTGATGCCAATGACAAGACACCGGCAACTATTAGAAATTATCATGTTCTGTTTTTATCCAGACCTAGTAATCATTTTATCATTGTCTCAGATTTTAGCTGTTGGAGCTGAACCTCTACTCAGTCGTTTTGATATAAGCGGAGCGATTCTCTCACAAATACCATGTGCTCCTCAGTCAGCGTTTTCTGTCTCTGTACACCCATCAGGGGTATTTTCCCTTACTTTATTTTCGTTAGCTGCTGCTTTCAATTTTTGGAGCTTAATGTTCAAAACGCACCCGGCTTTCTTTTTCATTTACCTGTATGTTGTTTCTAGAGTCATCTTCAGTTATATTCCTACAGCTCTTACTATGAATTCGGTCGGGAAAGCTTCCCTTCTCAGAATATTTGTCACGTCATGGTTTGCATTTAATAGTCAACAATCTATTTTCATTAGCAAATGTTTAAAATGGGGTATGTGTTAAATTTTATACTCATATATTAGAATGCACTTTCTTCATATCTGGGTACATGCATCTTCGTTCAGCATGGAATTAGGAATTACATTGGCAGCTTTTTCTTATCACTGCTTCTGATGTCTGATCAATGTACTCTGCTGTTTTCAGGTGACTGCAGTTGGAGGCTATGGAGGCCTTGTAGATATCATCTCCCAGTTTGGAAGCCACTATTGCACTTTCTGCTGCAGATGTGGTTGAAGAGTTAATTGAATGGAGTATGAATGTAGGTAAGTCGTTTGCTGAAAGTTTTCTTAGAGTTCACGGGTCACCGACGGTGGCATCGTCATATTTTAATTGCGGGATTTGGAAAAGAGTGCTGAGAATCTCCAGAGGCATAAATGTCTGATCTGCTAAGGAAAACTGCTAATCGTCAGTGCATAAGACTGCAAGTTTGTCTTTGATTAAGAATTATAGCTCGGGTGTATAATATACTTATGTTGACAAATTGTGCTCTAATGATTCCTAAGCTGGACCTTTGGTTTACGTCTCTTATATATCTTCGTCATCAACTTGCGACGGTGCCGAGTTTGACCTCGAAGGGATGGTCTAAGTGGTGATTAATTCTTCAAAAATAGATTAAGTTGAAGGTTTGAATATGGAGAAAAGAGCCCCAACTCATTTTAATATTTAAAATGATAGTTGATTAAGAGTGAAGACACGCTTGAATCTTCAAATTAACATAGTAATGGATTGAGTAGAAGTAGACTCGAGACTGTTTGTAGGGATGGCAAAATCGGCCCAGCTCGGCTTGCTTTTAGCTTGTGACTCGTTTGTTATAAACAAAACGACGTCGTTTTGTTTAAAACAATGTCGTTTTGGAAGTTTTCATTTTAAAAAATAAATGACAGGTTAGGTCGGCCTGTTGAGTCATCATAACTCTGGGTCAGGCTGAGCTGGTTCAAGGATAGTCCATTGACATTCTTATCTATTCGAATTCAACTTAAAAGTTCTTAAAGTTCACTCGAAACTCAAAATTTGATTAGTTTTAAAAAAAAAAAAGAAAAAAGAAAATAAAAAATTAAGATTTTTAATATACATGTTGTTCAGACCGTTAACCCTTCTTTAAATCGTTTGTTGTTATTTGTTAAAGTCTCTTTCAATGAACCGGCAATATTGTTGATTATTTGAAACCGAATTATTCAATTTCATTTTGAACTATAAAAATAGGCTGACTAGGATATGATAAATTTCGACCGTCCACATAAAATTAATTTTCCCTCCGCTTTATTTGGTCGTCAGTGCATACCTAATAGGCAGCGTATTTCTAAACTTTCAAGTGTCATTTTCCTGATTGATTGCACAAAAGTTAGAATAGGAAAAAAAACAAAAAAGAAAAAGTAACTTTAACAACAACACAACATAAAAGAGATGGGCCTTCAAGAGCCCAAAGTACACCGACTTGAAATCCGATTTCAATTTGATTTGTAATTATTAGACAACAATGTGAGTGAATTATGTTTGTATATGTATAAATAGGATATCTCTTGCTTCTTTTCCCACGAAAACTCACTGATTGTGGTGCTTGTGCTTTCTGAACGACCTTTCCTTGACTCCTGAGGAGTTTGAGAAAAACAGAGAACCCTAATTTCCCCAAATTACAGCAAATCACACTCTCTTCATCTTCAGGTCTTTTTTCTCTCACTTCTCTCATCTAGTGTGTCCATCTAACTTGTTTTTATTTATTTATTTAGTTCTCTCTTCCAATTTTTATTACTAATAGACATTTGCTTTCCTTTCTTGTTGGTTTGCGATTTCTACGTTTTTGATATGTCTGCCTTGCCGTTTCTCCTGGTTGATTTCAAGGAAGCTAACTGATTTGAGTGCCGAATATTGCTTTCTGTTTGATTTTGTTTGGATTTGTTTCTTAGCGCGTTTTGTGATGTTTTTTTAATTGTTTTTGATCCTTTGCTGCAAGTATTATCTTGTGATCGCGTGTCTTGTTTCTCGTGAAAAGCTAGGTCAGGTTTGTAACAAAAAACGCAGACGTGTTGTCCTGTTTTTCTGTTTCATTATTCTTGATCAATTAGAATTCGAGTTTTTCAACTATGTATACAGGAAAATTCATTGTCTTTTTTTTTTGTGAAGAAAAAGTTGAGCCTTGTTCTACCATGGCTTATTTGTAAATTTTGGTTTTTATTGCAGTTATGGCAGGAATAACACCAGAAGGATCACACTTCGATGCTCGGCAGTATGATGCCAAAATGGAAACGTGATTTCCCCCCTTGTTATTAGTTCATGTTATTTTTCTTTCTTTTTATGTACTTATCAGCTACATATTAGTTGTCAGATTTTGGTGCTAATATACTTGAAATGGACATTCTTATTTATTTCTGATTCATATTGATGTCTGCAGTCTTGCAGCTGACGCACAAGATTTCTTTACACCTTATGAAGAGGTTTATGAAAGTTTTGACTCAATGGGTTTGCAAGAGAATCTTCTGAGGGGCATTTATGCATATGGTATCCCCTACTGGGTTTTATGTTCTTTCTTTATAGTACTCTTATATTTGCCTGCGTATTTTATGATGTAGATCCATCATTCGTATGTTGTATTTGCATATTCTTATGCTTTATGCAGCAAAGTATTTTATGTAGTTGGGGATATCCAGTTGACAACTTGCTACATATTCATGCAAATGACAACAATTGAGGAAGGATGAATTCTGTGGTTTTATGCATCAAGGATTTTGTATTTACAGTTTTGTTTCTCTCCGTTTCCTTCTCTTAATGGATGATCAGATCATTGAACTTGAACTAATCTTTTTATAGGTTTTGAAAAGCCCTCAGCAATTCAGCAGAGGGGTATTGTCCCTTTCTGCCAGGGACTTGATGTGATTCAACAAGCGCAATCTGGGACTGGAAAGACTGCAACTTTCTGTTCTGGTATTCTGCAGCAGCTTGAGTATGGATTGTTGGAATGCCAGGCCTTGGTCCTGGCACCCACTAGGGAGCTTGCTCAACAGATTGAGAAAGTTATGCGAGCCCTTGGAGATTATCTTGGTGTTAGGGTGCATGCTTGTGTTGGTGGGACCAGTGTTCGTGAGGATCAACGCATTTTGACAAGTGGAGTGCATGTTGTTGTTGGTACTCCGGGACGTGTATTTGACATGCTACGAAGACAGTCGCTTCGCGCTGATAACATCAAAATGTTTGTACTCGATGAGGCAGATGAAATGCTTTCTCGTGGTTTCAAGGATCAGGTCATCCATTTATTTTTGTTTTAGCTATTCATATGATCTGTGCTTGCAAATTCATATCCATTTGTTCATGGAAGTACTGTGAATTAGATTCCCTGACAAATAGAGAATAGGTTTTGAAATTGGGGAAATATTAGAATATGAAATGTCGACCTCGCTTTGTTTTTCTGTAATCGAATTTTTAGGTGCATAATCACTTTATCTGCTGCTTTCGGTCAAGGTTTTTGTCGACTGTTTTACTATTGCTTTTAACCTCTTGTCCACTTGCTGACAGATCTACGATATTTTCCAACTTTTGCCAACAAAAATTCAAGTCGGTGTTTTCTCTGCCACTATGCCTCCTGAAGCTCTTGAGATAACGAGGAAGTTTATGAACAAACCTGTTAGAATTCTTGTGAAGCGTGAGGAGCTAACTTTAGAAGGCATAAAACAGTTTTATGTCAATGTTGAGAAAGAGGAGTGGAAGCTCGAAACACTCTGTGACCTTTATGAAACATTAGCCATTACTCAGAGTGTTATTTTTGTTAATACTAGGCGCAAGGTTGACTGGTTGACAGATAAGATGCGGAGCCGAGACCACACAGTCTCTGCCACTCATGGTGATATGGACCAGAATACAAGGGACATCATCATGCGTGAATTTCGATCTGGGTCATCTCGCGTGCTAATTACGACTGATCTCTTGGCCCGTGGCATTGATGTCCAGCAAGTTTCGCTTGTCATTAATTATGATCTCCCTACACAGCCAGAGAACTATCTACATCGTATTGGACGAGGTGGACGGTTCGGAAGGAAAGGTGTTGCAATCAACTTTGTAACAAATGATGATGAAAGGATGCTGTTTGACATTCAGAAGTTCTACAATGTGGTAATTGAAGAGCTGCCATCGAACGTTGCTGACCTCCTGTAAACAAATTTTGTTTCCCATTATTTGTGGAAAGATGGAATATGTTTGGTAAGTGTTATATGTTGTTCCCTTGTTATATCCCACCCTCTTTTGTTTAACGTCTTGTTTCATAGGTGTAGTAAAAAGCTTGCCGTTTTGAGTGTGAACCATGTCCCTTGATGCCACATATGGTCTTTTGATGGCATACTGCAAATTTTGTTGTAACTGAGGATTCTATATTTATTGTTCTTATATTTGGGTTACTTAGGATACCTTGGCCTTAACAGATTCACGAAATTACTTGGATATGTTTGGCGGCGAATCTTAAATTCCTTTAATATTATTGACATATATGGAAGAGAAGACTTTGGCAACAAATGACGTGTGATTTTTGGCACCAGATCCTCTGTGCCAAAAATGGTATTCAAAATTTGTTCCAGTCAATTTTAAACACATATTTATGTAGGGATTAGATAAGATAAATAGGTAGATAAGATTTAATAGAATATTGTAAGTAGTAATTAAGTAGAATACATTATCTGTTCTCGTGATTTTTGTGGTAATTTAAGCTCAAGGTATATAGGTTTCACTTTTTTTTGTAGTTTTAATTTTGTGTTTTCTTTTAAATAAAAAAAGTTTGTTTAATTGTTAATGTTATTATGTTATATTTTTACAATGATAATAATTATATATTAGTAAAATTTAAAGATAAATTATTTTTAATTAAATAAATATGTTTCAATGTCATATAATATTTATTGATAAAAGTATTTTATTTTATTAATATGAAAATTTAAAAATTAAATTTATTTATGAATTAATATTTATTTTAAGTATTAAATTAAATTTTATTTGAAATTTATATATTTTGAAAATATTTCAAATTTGATTATATTTATTAATAATTATGAAATTAAATTTATTTAATTTAATTACAAACTTTTAATTAAATATTAAATAAACTAAATTATTCATAATTCATATTAATAATCAATTTTAGTTAATTAAGTATATAGTATTAAATTAAATTGTTTATAAACCAAACATGGTTGGTGTGAGTAGTTTAACACTCTCATTCTTTAACTAGAGGTCTCAAGTTCGAGCCTTAGGAATGGAGAAATCTGTTTGGCCAACACTTTACCTCTTACGGGTTGACCCGGTGTGAGCGTCGATTAGTATAAGTATGGATGACTTAAAGACGTCTTCCTATAGTTGGGGCCCTCCTAGAACACCTCGTGAGCTAATAAAAATTATTAAATTGTTCATAGTTTTATTAATAGTTAATATATTAAATAACTAAATAATATATATTTATTTGGTAGTATTCAAATTATTTAAAAATAGAAACAAAATAAAACTTACTTTTAATGATTTTAATATTTTTGAAAATTGAAATAAATTAAAACCCAAAAATAAATTTAACAAACAGGCTTTTTACTTGAAAAAATCGAGATTGAAAATACCGTTTTTTATTTTGTGTTGAAGCACTTTATATAGCACTGGCGAAAATTGGCGAAATCGGATGAAACGAGGTACTTTTGTTTGAATTGGGCAGTCCTCTCAAGTCTAAGTCTGAAATTGATTAGGTCGGACTTGACCTAACTTAGATATACTTCAAAGTGAATGAAAAGCAAGACACTGTTTGAAGGAAACGCTTTGTAGAGAATAAGGAAGAAGAGCGTGCAAAAGTTTGGAGTAGAACTAGAAGAATGATAAATGATTAAAGCAGTGGCCATTGGTCACACATTCAGGCTGTTGTGAAGAATTATCTTGAGGTGGTTTGAATGTGGATGCCTACGACCTAAGCCATCCGAACCGAAATTGCTTTGTTAAATCCAAAGTCAACGTACCCAAATTTGTCTCATTAAATAAAAACAGATATGAAGTAAATATTACTTTAGTTGTAAATATTAATGAAAAAATAAATAGGCTGTATGAATTATTGAATTGAAAAAGACGTCTAATCAGAAGACTTTTCAAATAATTTTTAAATTTTTAGATATAAAATGTTAATAAATTAAATTAAATTAATTATTTGAGTATAAATTATTAAAAACTTAAAAACACATAATTATAAAATGTTAAACTATAATTTGGTAACAAAATAAGAATACCCAAATTATCCGATTAGTTGGATTAGTAATTATTAATTAGATATGTCAATAAACCAGGTTAGGGTAGGAGTCGGGTAACTTGTAGGCCGCTACGAGCTGACAGGTTTTTTTAAAAGTGATATTATTTAAATTTTAATTTCTTTAAAGATCCAAATCAAAAATATATGTTTAGATATTTAAATTTAAATAATATTATTTTAAAAATTAAACTATTTAAATTAATATCTTAAAATCATAAATTTTAATTAACTCTTATTTGATGTATTAAATTTGGGTCAACCGAAATTACCATTCCTCTTTAGCTAGAAGGAAGTGGAAAGTCTAAAACAGCTTACCTTCTAGAGTCTTGTCCGCGTTTCGAACGCTTGACCACCGTATTGCTTATGCTCGTAAACCCATTTATATTCTCATTTGTCTGCTAGTAAAATCCTTTTTACTCTTATCAAATCTCCTTCTCCTGTAACTTCCTTTTGCATGACGACCAGCAACCGCACTCTGTATCTCTCTTACCTCTTATACATACGAGCTAAAATCGCATTCTCTTTTACGCGTTTTCTGTAGATTAACTACTTTCTAGAAGCTGCCTCTCGGAAGAGTTTATCAGTTGTTGCTTGGGTTCTAACCGATTCTGTTACTCCAATGGCGATGCTAGAGACGCCGGAGGGTGGTTCTGCCACAGTCGATTCGGGAGATGCTCCTCTGACCGACTCATCGTCGTCAGAACTGAATCGCTCGCTATGTCGGAAGCCGAGCGCCGTCAGAAACGTGAACGATTCGATCGCCGAAGCGGACAATTCCGAGTCCGGTAGTTCATCCGGCGAGGATGTGATGAATCCGACTGCGGCGGTGCATACTGACGGTCTCAGTGTTACGGGAAAAGAACGCGGAGGAGGTAACGCGGATAATCGTGAGAATCGCAGCGAAACGGACATGAAATTTCTTTACCGACCGACGATGCCGGCTCATCGCAACGTCAAAGAAAGTCCGTTAAGCTCCGTCGCTATATTTAAGCAGGTAGAGACTTTGTACGTCAGTTACTTGTGCTTGGAACTCATTGTTTGCTTAATTCTGTTAGTCGCATATTTTTCAGAAGCATTATGCTTTTTGAATTATGGGTGATTCACGAACTCATTGGTTTTGGGTTGAATTTCGATGCATTTGGTTGATAATTTTGTTTTGGAGAATTGATTATCAAATAGCTAGGTGCAAAACGGAAATGAATTTTATTTAGTTATAGGATGGCGTGTTAACAGCCAGTGACAGTGACGTTCGACAAGTGCCGTTTTGTCACATTTTATCGATTGTAATGATTGTTAATTAGTTATTTTTTACATTCCTTTTAGCAGAGTCATGCAGGCCTTTTCAACCTCTGTATAGTGGTCCTTGTAGCTGTAAACAGCAGGCTTATCATTGAAAATTTAATGAAGGTTTGTATTTCCATTCACAGTTAATGGTTGATTGGGAACATCCTTATGAATGATTCACGAATTTAGAATTTGTGGTGTTGAAGGGCTTATCATCTTGTTGATCTTTTGCAGTATGGTTGGCTAATTAAGACTGGATTTTGGTTTAGCTCACGGTCATTACGTGATTGGCCACTCTTTATGTGCTGGTAATGTTCGTGTAGCAATGCTCATATCTTGTTTCGTTTTAGTTCATATTTAACTAAAAGCTTCCGGTGCGCTTTTATTGCAGCCTTACTCTGCCAATATTCCCTCTTACTGCATATCTAGTTGAAAAGTTGGCATATAGAAAATGTATAGCTGAACCTGTAAGTCTTCAAGTCTGTTTAGTATGTTGCTTTTTACAGGAATATACATGACTTGGTATTACTGAAGCTATTCAGGTTTAACTATGAGTTTATATTGCAGATTGTTGTTTTGCTTCATATATTCATCACGACAGCAGCAATTTTGTACCCGATTTTTGTGATCTTGAGGTATGTTTTGATACATGGAAATGCATACAAGAGGAGAACAAAAATTCTGAAAATTTTAGATTTTGTAGCGCTGATGTATATTACGTTTTCATGATTTATTTGCTCCAGTCATGTCTTCCATCACAAGTTCATCATCAATTCTGCAGTTGTCTTTCAATGCTAGTGAATTATTTTGTCTGTTCAACAAATTTGGGAGACTAATTTATCCAGGATGCAATGATATTTGTTGCAACGATATATGAATAATTTATACAGGATTTCATATAAAGGGTTTCTGCAAAATTTCCCTTTTGTTCATAATATCTATCAGCTATCTATTCCGTGAAGGGATTATTATATACCATTGCAATGAGTGTTAATGGAGAAACTCACTTTTCTTTTTAACTATGCAGTTGTGATTCGGCTTTCTTGTCAGGTGTTACGTTGATGCTTTTTACTTGCGTTGTATGGATGAAATTGGTTTCTTACGCACATACGAACTATGATATGAGAGCAATTGCAAAGTTAGTTGAGAAGGTAACAATGTAATACTGTCAAAAAACTGAGTCATCTAGACCTCTCTATAAGTTAATATTTGTCTGCTTCCTAGTCATTTCTTGCAAATTGTGGGATTAAAAACTGCTGAAGCTCACTTCGGTATATTTTTCATAATACCTAGGCCATACAGCCCCTCCTCTTTCCCCATGACACAAAACAGAAAAAAAGAAAGTAAACAAAAAACCCACCCAAAAAAACTAAAACGAGATAATCTTTTGCTTGACTAAGTGTTCTATCTTCTGCACCAATTTCATTTAATCCTTGTTTTCACATCTATCTTGATGATTAATTGGTTGTCCCATCCTCAATTATCATTTAGGGACATATTTTGCCCAATTCTCTGAATGTGGATTATACTCAAGATGTCAGCTTCAAGAGCTTGTTATATTTCATGGTTGCTCCAACATTATGCTACCAGGTAACAGTTATCCTTTTTTCAACATCACACAAAAATTTTGCTCATTTATGCTATTATAAACATATCAAGCATTATTGACTTCTCTAATCTTATTTTTCACACATGATTTTGCAGCCAAGTTATCCTCGTACGGCTTCTGTTAGGAAGAATTGGGTGGCTCGTCAATTTGTCAAGTTAGTAATATTCACAGGGCTGATGGGATTTATCATAGAACAAGTTAGTAGAGCTTCATGTTACTATTGGATGTTTCACATTTTTCCATTTTACCGATAAAAGTTGACACATCATATTGCTGACATTATTGCTGGTATGTTATTCAGTATATCAACCCTCTTGTTCAGAACTCACAACACCCCTTGAAAGGAAATCTCTTATATGCTATTGAGAGGATTCTGAAGCTATCTGTTC
This sequence comes from Erythroxylum coriaceum, assembly GCA_026874005.2. Lineage (NCBI taxonomy): Eukaryota > Viridiplantae > Streptophyta > Magnoliopsida > Malpighiales > Erythroxylaceae > Erythroxylum > Erythroxylum coriaceum. Next base: position 382,542 of record JANQAP020000233.1, read on the forward strand.
CTAATTTATACGTGTGGCTCTGCATGTTCTATTGCTTTTTTCACCTTTGGTGAGTGTGAATGAGCATTTTCTTCCACCGCTATTTTATTCTTTAACTGATTAAAGGCACATTATCCTTGCCTACATGTTTCCAAAAAACAGGCTAAATATTCTAGCTGAACTCCTACGTTTTGGTGATCGGGAATTCTACAAAGATTGGTGGAATGCAAGAACTGTTGATGAGGTAAGTTTTTATGTGCAGGAACAGTTTCCTTTAGAATTATTGTCTATTATTCTCCACTGTCTCTAAATCTTTAATTTGTTCCTTGGCTATCGGGATATCTGTCTGCCATCAGTATTGGAGATTGTGGAATATGGTATGCTTCTTCACCTAGAACTCGTTTTATTTCTTCAACTTGTTGGATCCATGCTGTTTACATTTGCAATGAGGCTATTATGTAAAGACATTAATTCTTTATAAGTTAGATATGATGTTCTTTTTCTGGAGTTTTCCATTGTATGCTCTATAATTTTTGTTAACTAACAGATTTTATTGTAATTAACTGAACATATGAATAGTAGATCTTGCCTTGTTACTGCTTATAATACTTTGCGAACCAAAAGGGGTTATGTTTCTTGCTTTGAATTTTGATCAATTGAGATAAAATATAAGATTCTGTTATACAAAGGTTTGGGTGTTTGCGCTCTTATTTTCTTCATATGTGACCTAAAATTTTGATAAAGAAGCAAACATAAATGGCCCTTTATTTTTGCTCCAAAAAGTTAATAGCATTCTTGCCTTGCACCTGACATGTTGCTTATGTTAAAAGGGGTTTTACGGCATGCAATTAGAATTCTGCTTTTGGCGTATTGTTATTAAATTGCGGTCAATGACCATGTCTGTCGAATCTATCAACGGGTTGATCTTAGTCCATGTCAACATTTTCTTAGAGAAGTTACCTAGACTGTTACATGATACCTCATCTCAATGTGAGTGCTCATGTGATTGTTTTTCACACTCATAAGTATAAACATGCTAGCAGAAGAGAGTGTGTGTGAGTAGTAGGTCCAACAATTTACTGATAGAGTCCTTACTGATCTCAGCCTGTTCATAAGTGGATGGTTCGGCATATCTATTTTCCATGCATCCGGAATAAAATCCCCAAGGTTAGTTTTTCACCTTTTATTTTGTTTAGTGTTTGCTGAATTATAAGTGTAAATTGAACATTGCACTGTGCTACATCTGAATTTTTTAATATTGTAAAATTCTTCTTAGAATGTTTTGATAGACTGCCTCACTTTTTTTTAATGCATGTGTGGATCTTGGCATAAACTAGATGATTTAAATTTCAGGAGTTTATTAAAATATTTTCTTTTATGGGAATAATGCAGGGGGTAGCATTACTTATCGCCTTCATCGTTTCAGCAATATTTCATGAGGTACCATCTGGTTGATCTTTACTATTTTATTACATTGAAGTTTCCTTTGATTTATGGCCCCCTAAAATAGGAGGATTGTCAAGATGATCAGAATATTGTATTATCTGGTTTTTGTTATAGATCTGTAACTGATTTAAATTACATAAGTTTTGTCTATTCCATGCTTGCTGCATGCCATTAAATATAAAGGACATTCTTTGCTATATGGATATAATGCTGCACACTGGCAAAATCAAAGTTGTCGATTTGAAATCAGATTTACAACTTATACGTAGAGCTATTCTCTGGAACATTAAATAATACATGTGAAATGATAAGTGCCATCATTACCTTCATGAAATTTTGCCACTCTCTTCTGTACCTGTCCGTTTTTCTTTTCTTGTTTTGCTTATATCTGTATTCAATATCTTCCTATTTGCAGTTGTGCATTGCTGTTCCTTGCCACATATTCAAGCTCTGGGCTTTTATTGGAATTATGTTTCAGGTAAGATCGTTTTGACTATAAGTTTAACTCAAAATCAGTCAGAGACCTTTCAGATGATTGCAAGTCTCCTACCCCTCCATGACCCTCCTCTCTAACCCACAAACACTCAGTACGATGGGGCAGAGAGAACGAGCGAAAGGACCATCTTCCTTCTGGAGATTATATCTGGCTCATTCTTGATTCAGGGTTAATAAAATCTTTTTTTTAATTACCTCTGTGATTCAGGTTCCATTGGTTGTGCTCACAAACTTCCTTCAGAATAAGTTCAGGAACTCCATGGTATGTCTATCGTTTACCAAAACTTATTAGTGTGTTCATCTTCTTGTTTTTTCCCTTGACAATAAACCTGTTCTGATGTCCTGAGAAAATCAGTTTAGCTGGCAGCAATTTGTACAATTTGAAATTAACGAAGGCTCTTTTAGATGGGATGTGTAACATCCTAGCCCCAGTTTCCGACAGTAAAGTTTCTGTACAATTTTCTTAGGTACTCAAAATTTATTTGCTGTTGGAGCATTGGCCTGACAAAAAATTGAGCTGAAAATTATGAGGAGTACAATATAGTCAAAGTCCAGTACAATGCTATTCCAATTGCTGCACTGAGCATATACTTAATTGTTCTTGCTTTTGAAATCACAGGTTGGGAATATGATCTTCTGGTTCATATTCTGCATTCTTGGTCAACCGATGTGTGTGCTTCTGTATTACCATGACTTGATGAATCGGAAAGAGAAAATCGAATCAAGATGATCAAATTAAATGAGTGAGTCTTTTAAGGTAGATACTACTCTCAAAAGTTGAGTTGCCAGGTTGCCGCTGAACTTTAAACCCGGAGTGCCAAAAGCCGTTGCGAAGATTCATCGCCATCACCCAATTAGTCTCACGATCAGCTAAGCTTGTTAATTTGTCAATGTATAAGCAGTTCTAGAAGGATAAAGCAGAGGTTGGAGGAAATACGATTTTCATTAATCATGTTGCGAAGTTGTAAATGATTACTACCGTCTTTACAGTGAATGCATGCTTGTCCAACGGTAAAGTCCTATTATTGTTCTGAGATAGATTTCTCAGGTTAGCCAAAAGTCGGAGAGAATGATGGAGCATGTCCAATCATGTTTATGAAAGACTATGAAAGGGTACGTGATTTTAGCATCCTTTGTATAGTAATGATTTTCAACAGTGAATGTATGTTTCAAAACTTATTAAGTGTATATAGGAAGTCTGAAGACATACGGCCGAGAATGTTCAAAAAATTTCACGCTTTAAACTATGCTTCTTCTAACGTACGTGTTTTGGTTACTATAAATCCTCTTGGTCACATTCTTTTCCGTAAGTAAACTAAACAAAGCAAGACGGTAACATTTATAGCTTGCACAAGTTGCAATTGTTGGAATCAAGGAGAAAGACGAAACAAAAGAGAACGTCTTCCATATTATTCCTCTGCAGGAAATTATGCCCAACTCCATATTTTTAAGTATTGGAGGCAGTCCTTTTCAATGGTGAGAGCTACTTCTTTCTTTTTCCCAATCTCATTGCCTAATTATGAATTTGAATTAAAAACTTATGGATTCTTTGATCAACAAGTTATTGAATTGAATCTATCACTTTCAATCTTATTATTGAATTGTTAATTGATTTATTTGGAATATATACTGCATTTATAAATTATTATATGTATTAAACTCGAATTATTCTTAGACTCATCTTCTTTTCTTTTGACTAATGTTTTAATCTAATAGACTATTTTCCTTTTTTTAAAAGATGCTATGGATCTTTTTTTTTCATTTATGAAGAGTTTACTCTCATTTTTTATTTTCTCCCTAAAAGGCTATTTCGATACATGTGCCCTAGGAATATATGAACTTGCACATAGAATGTCTCTCCATTGACATAAATTTATAGTTAGGTAGGACAACTATTCTCTATTCATATTCAATCAATTTCTAGATACAATTTTTCTTTTTTCTTAACACATTGGTTACTTCCCCTTGTATGTTCCTCGGGCAAATTCAATATCTCAATCCTTTGCCAGTCAAATCAATTACAAAAAAAAGGAAGAAAAATAAAATTTGGTAAAATCCTTTTAAAATATATAATTTTAAAAATAATAATATAAGATTAGAACATGAATTTTTAAATAATTTTAGAATACATCAATATTTCTTGAGCATATTAAAATAATAAAAGCTACTCATATTTTTATGTAAAATGATGAAGCAAAACTCGATTTTAGTCGTAGTCGTAGCTTCCCGAAATACCATATGATAAAATGCTTACGACCAAATAAAGATCCTTCTAATTCATATCAGTCAGACCGACGCTTAATCAACTTACAAGGGAGCGATTCCTGGACAACGTCTTTATTACCAAGCTCTTTTTGTTTTCCGGCTATACAAAAAGAGACATTCACTCACTCACTCCTGTGAAAAGGATAAACGGTGAGAGTGATTTCATCTCTAGGGGGAGAGAGAAGCACATCAGTTGAAATCAATCAGAAGATGGAGGATTTCAGATCCAAGTCATGTGGAGATGGAAAAAAGCAGATGGAGAGCTACTATGGAGCAACAGCAGCAACGACAACAACAACAATACCCACTTTCTCGGGTGCTATGCAGGATCTAAGATGTTACAGTGCTTCTTATGCTTCCTCAACACAAACCCAGATGGGAAACAAGGATGTGAAGTTCAAAAAGGGCAAGTCTGCAAATGGGTCTGTTTCAAAAAGCTGGAGTTTCAAGGATCCAGAGTTGCAGAGGAAAAGGAGGGTTGCTAGTTATAAGATTTATACCGTTGAAGGCCAAGTTAAAGGGTCTTTTAAGAAGAGTTTTAGGTGGCTCAAGGACAGGTGCTCTAGAGCTGTTTATGGCTGGTGGTGATTTGAACAATCGTTCACTACTTCTGGATTTATATATTGTCGTTTTCTTTTGCTATTTTTCTAAAAGTTCCAGTCTTGTGTATTGCATTTGCTACTTGCTCTTTTCCACACCCCCCCTCTTTTCAAGTATATGATTGATTAGAAATCACTGGAACTTGTATGATAATTAGTGTTTTGGTCTTGCACTTGTTACTGCAGTTTAGGACTAATGAATTGGGAATACTTGTGTCGGAACAACTCAGGCGGTGCTTTTTAGTTAAAAGATGTTGTCTTTGGTCTTATGGTAATCCTCTCTCTTTCAACAGTTTCCCATATCCTTTCTGCAATGTGGCTGTCTACATTGACATGACTTGATAGCTCCTTCCTTTCATATCTGCTGCATGTGTGGAATTCCACTGCACATCCTTAAATAATCATTCCTCCATGTTATGGAAGAAGTTTGGTACAAAGAAACTGCTGAAATTTAGAAACTTTTGATTCCTCGGAGGAATTGCAGAGGTTCGAAATATCCTCTCTCTTTCAACAGTTTCCCATATCCTTTCTGCAATGTGGCTGTCAACATTGACATGACTTGATAGCTCCTGCCTCTCATATCTGCTGCATGTGTGGAATTCCACTGCACATCCTTAAATAATCATTCCTCCATGTTATGGAAGAAGTTTGCTACAAAGAAACTGCTCAAATTTAGAAACTTTTGATTCCTCGGAGGAATTGCAGAGGTTCGAAATATCCGCTCTCTTTCCCATATCCTTTCTGCAATGTGGCTGTCAACATTGACATGACTTGATAGCTCCTTCCTTTCATATCTGCTGCATGTGTGGAATTCCACTGCACATCCTTAAATAAT
>JANQAP020000233.1:511513-523503 GCA_026874005.2 Erythroxylum coriaceum
TGAAAAGTTCACACTGAACTAAAAAGTGTGTAGTAAAGTGTTTTGCCAAAATCCTAAGTGGGAGCTTAGGTAGAGGATGTAGGTCTTAGCACCAAACCTCTATAAAAACAGTGTTTGCCTTTCTTCACTACTCAGTTACATTTCAATTTTGATTATTTATTTTGTGTGTTCTAATTCTTTGTTTCTTTTTCACTTTACGAAAAAGTTTAAAAGATCTATTCAACCCCCGTTCTAGATCGTTTTCACATTGGAATTAAACCAAAACTGTACAAAAATTTCCTAGTTTCCTTCTACTCTCAATTTTTTTTCTATTTGTCATAGATTCGGAGTGATGCTTTATTTATTCCAAACTTTATTTTCTGCTAAAATTCACGAGTAACGAAATTAATGACTCAATATACAACAAGAGTTCTTTAACCTTCATCTCCCTTTCCTAATATGTGAGATAGAAATGATTCATAAAGCGCTTGAGGTTCTATCCGAATGTTTAAATTTTAAAGAGGTCCAAGGGAAAGATTATGGATTAAGATCTATGATAATAATATCTTTCAATATCCATAAAAAAACCATTGTAAAATTTTGATCTCATTCAGGGTGAACAAAGCAGACAAATTTACAAAATTTCAATACTCTCTTCAACATAGACTAATTCTTATTGTGACTCAATGGGATAAAAAGAGAAGGCTCTCTCTTAAGAAGCAGAAGCAAACGACAGACCTCCTCGATGATTAGTCACTCACCAATGATTTTGAAAACTTATGAAGAACAGTATATCTAATCTAACTGCCAAATGGTTTCCTAACTTGGTTTCTTTTTGGAAAATAAGTAATCTATTCATTCAGAAAGGTAGAAATTACAATGTGAAATGAAATTCATCCTTAACAATTGGAGTGTAACAAACAGCAAAATACATATTAAGAAAAATGCCTATAACGGTGTTTCTCATCGTCTAAATGAAATGAACTAACATAGCAAAACCAAATTTAAACATCTAGCAATCTTCCTTACATTTCCATTTCAAACCCATGATCCAAGCTAGACTTTCCAACTAGTTAAGGCTCTTGTCATGCAGATTAAACAAGCTGAGAAATTTTCTATAATTGATTTTTATGACAACACTTAAAAAATTTGTGATCAAGAGATTCAATTTCACTAGTATATAAGGGATAGGTCTTATCAGGGATTTGGAATTTAATGTTATCTCTGGTTCCTAGCGTTTGAACAGCTGCTAACTAAAGAAAGAATGAATGAGCCTTAGTTATTCCTGAACCCCATACCAATTTGTAAGGGGGAAACCTAATGAGTGGACCTAGAAGTAGGTTTTTTTGTGAAAGAGAATTAAACTTGTGTGAGCTATGTAACTCCCATCTGACTTCATCTTTTAGCCTCTAATCTGGTAAATGGCCTGGCATATGGTCTGTGATTGGATTAATTCCTCTACTAGTGTGAAATGGCCAATACACGTTTTCATTTTAAATAAGTTTATACATCATAGTATTTTTGGGAATTAGTTCTTTAAGAGTAGTTAAGTATTGTGTATAGCATAAAGGCCCAAAAGAATGTCAATTATCAAACCAGAAATTAGTACTTCTACTATCTCTAATGTAGTGCCTGATATGAGGATGCATAATTGACCTGGAACATAAGATTTTTTTAAAAGTATAGGACTGAATACTTTTTCGAGAGATTGATCAAATGTGATATGGAACCCCAAGGCTAAAGAACTCGAAATCCCTTAAACACATACTTTAGATAGAACATGAACAAGATGAAATCCCCAACCCTAATGCACCCCAACCAATTATATGAAAGGAAATACATATAATAAGATTGATTTAAAAATAATAAAAGAAATTCGTCACAAGTGTTTACCTTGATAAGAATTATATTTATGATGTAATAGAAGAAGACAAGAAATCCCCCCTTATAGAATTTGGTTTTCATCTAGTATAACTCTAAACAATGTTTATTATGATGTATTTATATTTTTGAAAAGAAAGAAACCCTAACTACATAAAAAGCCTTTAAATATGGGCCTGTTACCAAAATAATTAAAGCCTAAACTAATATTTCTAAAATACAACTCATTAAACCTAAAAGTTTTAAACAAGCCCAAGATATGGGTAGTGGGTTTCCGAAAGTTATGATTCTAGCATAAAATAATTAATCAAACAAAAATGTAAGTTTTCTTGCACATTTCGCCCAACTTTATTAATTATAATGCCATTGACCCTCATTGTCTCTTGAGATTCTATGCCATTTACAATTTGGCCCACGTAGGATTGAAGCACTTCTTTGAACTTCTTAGCTCTTGATTTTATTATTGGTCCCTTCGACATTATTCGCTCATCTTTGGCTCCATTTTGCGTATAAAGTCCCATAGTTATACTGCTTCTTTGTTTGACATGAAACATATGCATCCATTTCCCAGAGGCTCTCCTTTTCATGCATATTCTCCAGAGCCTTTTAGTTAATAATACTTTGTTCATTCTGCTAGCAAAGTTGACTCCTAACCCTCCATTCTCTTTGGGAAGACAAATGACACTCCGCTTAACTTTGAAAGTCTTCTAACCACTTGAATTTAGCCCATGCCATATGAAGTCTCTTATACTTCTATCAATCTTCTTCAGCGCTCCTTTAGGAATAGCTAAGTGAGATAGCCAATAGATCTGTAGGTTATTGAAAATTGAAATTGCAAGCTGAAGTCTACCTCCATAAGATATAAACATGTTGTGTCACGACTTAGAACCACCTCCGGTATATGAAAACCAGTTAATACCCAGGCTAAGGATACTCACGGTACCTTTAACTCTTCTATGCAAGGCTAACTGGATATCTTTAAAGCAAAATTTTAGTAGCACAATGACTGTATTTATTTAATTGTCACAACCTGGAACCACCTCCGACACATGATAACCACCGTATACTTGGGCTAAGGATACTCACAGTACCCTTAACCTGACCATGCAAGGCTAATTGGATATTTTTAAAACAAAATTTCGACAGCACAACAGCTGTACTTTGAAAAATCTCAAATTGAAAAACACTTGTAAATTAGCTTCAAAAGCACTTCTATATTCACATTAAAACTCTACCACAACTTCTGGACTTTGAAGTCCACTCAAGAGCAATCTTAAAAACAGTACAAAATGTTCATACATAAAGTCATTTACAAACCACAAGATAGACAAGAGTTAATTTACAAAATTATAAAGCATATCAACAAATTCATGAGCCACTATATAATAAAATACAAAATAGAAACAACCCATGTGCAGTAAAGCCCCGAATATGTCAAAAGACTACACGAACCACTCAGAGCTTCAAACTCACTAAATTAGCCTGCATGGTTGGAAAGCAGAGGGGGATGAGTACACTATGTACTCAATGAGTGGGAAAAAGACATATATCACAAATAGAACCCGGTACACACCAAAACGGTCTAAATAACCTAAAGACAGTTTTACACATCTAATATGCATATAACCACCTACAAAGTGAATATGCATGACATAAAAATACATAGACCTCGACTATGACTCATCTCATATTGGTTAGGAACCATATAAGCCTAGCCTATTAATCACTCATTCAATGAACATAGGTTTCAGTTCCAGTATACAATAGCAGAAAAGCATCACATGTAAAATCAAAACTCGTCAGGAAATCAAATCTCAGAATAGGCTAAAATAATTATGTGTGTCACCACTAGTCAGCCAAACTAGTGTGCACACCCACCAAATCCCAGTGTTGGCTTGACTTTCATCTGTGGTGAGTTTAGACTACGATCGATAAGAGCATCATAGCCCTACGTGATGACCTCGTCGATGACTAGACCTTTAGGTGTGCAATAACCCACAAGTCCTGTAGAAAAGTGTCAGTACAAGGACCTAAATTTTATGTACCAACTTCAAGGGTACGGGGCTCGGTTAATCAATTGTGCCTAGCACACGATAGGTCAATCGTTTCCTTACCAAGCACAAAAAAAAGTCATGTAAAAATATTAAGTACAAAAATCAAATAAGGTGTCATGCCTTTATTTATTGGTCCAACCGATAAAGTGGAACCTTGTCATGGCTCTAAGCTAAAAAAAAACACATACATGCGGCATATATGACTCAGTTATGTATATGTAAGTTTCAAAACATTATTTCATGCAGTCAATGTCATCTTTTGCACTCCAAGTGCAAAGTTATTCAAAAATATAGTTTCAGAAAATCAAACATTCTCCTTTGCACTTTAATTGTAAGTTTGTTGAAAACAATATCATTCCTTAAAATATGAAATAAAAACATCAATTTCACTCCAAGTGCAAAACAATGTCATTTAATAAATACATAAGTATACTAGCATCTATTTGAGAATCAATTATACTATACATTAACTAGGTTCAAAATTTACATACAAGTCATCATGTATGTCTTGGGTTGTCTTAGTCCCATTTGAGAGATATGTTTTCCCCAACTCACCTCAAAAGAAGGTGTACACTCCTTTGACTTCAAGAATCCTTGATACGAGCTCCTTGATTCACAGCTCTCGAGCCTTTATACATACAAATGACACTTCACTTAACTTTGAAAGTCTTCTAACCACTTAAATTTAGCCCATGCCATATGAAGTCTCTTATACTTCTATCAATCTTCTTCAGCACTCCTTTAGGAATAGCTAAGTGAGATAGCCAATAGATGTGTAGGTTATTGAAAATTGAAATTGCAAGCTGAAGTCTACCTCCATAAGACATAAACCTGTTGTGTCATGACCTGGAACCACCTTCAGCATATGAAAACCACTGTATACCCAAGCTAAGGATACTCACGGTACCCTTAACGCTACTATGCAAGGCTAATTGGATATCTTTAAAGCAAAATTTCAATAGCACAACGACTGTATTTATTTAATTTTCATAACCTGGACCCACCTCTAACACATGACAACTGCCACATACTCGAGCTAAAGATACTCACGGTACTCTTAACCCGACTATGCAAGGTTAACTCTTTAAAACAAAATTTCGACAGTATAACAGTTGTACTTTGAAAAATCCCAAAATAAAAAATACCTGTAAATCAGTTTCAAAAGCACTTCTATATTCACATTAAAACTCTACCACAACTTCTGGACTTCGAAGTCCTCTCAAGAGCAATCTTAACGACAGTACAAAATGTTCATACATAAAGTCATTTACAAACTACAAGACATACAAGAGTTAATTTACAAAATTATAAAGCATATCAACAAATTCATGAGCCATTATATAACAAAAGTATAAAATAGAGACTACCCATATGCGGTAAAGCCTCGAATACATCAAAAGACCGCACGAACCACTTAGAGCTTCAAGCTCACCAAATTAGCCTGCATGGTTGGAAAGCAGAGGGGGATGAGTACACTATGTACTCAGTGATTGGGAAAAAGACATATATCACAAATAGAACCTGGTACACACCAAAACGGTCTAAATAACCTAAAGACATTTTTACACATCTAATATGCATATAACCACCTATAAAGAAAATATGCATGACATAAAAATACATAGACCTCGACTATGACTTATCCCATATTGGTTAGGAACCATATAAGCCTAGCCTATTAATCACTCATTCAGTGAACATAGGTTCCAGTTTCAGTATACAATAGCAGAAAAGCATCACATGTAAAATCAAAACTCGTCAGGAAATCAAATCTCAGAATAGGCCAAAATAGCTATGTGTGTCACCACTAGTTGGCTAAACTAGTGTGCACACCCACCGAATCCTGGTGTTGGCTCGACTTTCATCTGTGGTCAGTTTAGACTATGGTCGACAAGAGCGTCATAGCCCTAGGTGATGACCTCGTCAGTGACCAGACCTCTAGGTGTGCAATCACCCGCAAGTCCTGTAGAAAAGTGTCATTACAAGGACTCGACTTTTATGTACCAGCGTCAAGGGTACAGGGGTCGGTTAATCAGTTGTGCCTAGCACACGATTGGTCAATCGTTTCCTTATCAATCATAAAAAAAATCATGTAAAAATAGTAAGTACAAAAATCAAATAAGGTATCATGCCTTTATTTAACGATCAAACCGATGAAATGGAACCTTGTCATGGCTCTAAGCTAAAAAAAAAACACTTACAAGTAGTATATATGACTCAGTTATGCATATGTAAGTTTCAAAACATTATTTCATGTAGTGAATGTCATCTTTTGCACTCCAAGTGCAAAGTTATTCAAAAATATAGTTTCAGAAAATCAAACATTGTCCTTTGCACTTCAATTGTAAGTTCGTTGAAAACAATATCATTTCTCAAAATATGAAATAACAACATCAGTTTTACTCCAAGTGCAAAAAGTTATTCAAAACAATGTCATTTAATAAATACATAAGTATAATAGCACCTATTTGAGAATCAATTCTACTATGCATTACCTAGGTTCAAAATTCATATAGAAGTCATCATGCATATCTTGGGTTGTCTTAGTGCCATTTGAGAGATATGTTGTCCCCAACTTACCTCAAAAGAAGGTGTACACTCCTTTGACTTCAACAATCCTCGGTATGAGCTCCTTGATTCACAGCTCCTGAGTCTTTATACATACAAATGTAATGTATTTACTACTCAAACATATAGCTCATATTTATGCACTATCACATAAGTGTATAAAATACAATATCACAATATTTAAGCTATAGGATTCGGCCATGAAGCTTCTCACATAGTTACTTCCCTTATTATTCATATAAGCTTTCTTTTGCATTTTCCAAGGCATTTAATGCCTTGATCCAATACTTACACATTTCAAAGCATAATTAAGCACATTTTTAGCCAAGCACATTAGGCCACTACTCATCAATCTAAGCAATAATTTAAGTTTACTCTAAGTAAACATAAAAGCCTTTTGCCAATTCACACCATCAAAATCCTTAAATCCTAAGCCAAGTTCACTTAGGCATTTTATCAAATGCCTAAAGGCATAAACTTGAAAGCCTCCTTCTAATGTACTTCTTCCTCATTTTTCATTATCAATTTGCATTATACATTTACAATTAACATCATAGAATTCATTTAAACTATCGATTTTAAAAGATATTCAAAATTTCATCAACTTTCACCAAATAGAGGGCATTTCAGTTTTGGCTTAAAGAAGCTTCTCCATGACTCATTTCATTCATCTAAACCATGTCTCATGTATAGTCAAGTATGGAGAACAACATATCTTAACACCAAACTCAAAATCATAATGTAGAGAGAGATGAGACAAAATTTACCTAAACTTTCCTTTTGTGATATCTTCAAATCTTTTGAGAATTTCTCAAATATAATGATAGATTTGAGTTCCTTGACCCCAAATTAACTTAGAACACCTTGGTTTGGGTTGGAGAATCAAAAGAATGGTGGAAATTTGATGATGACCGAAAATTCTTCTTCTTCTCCTCTCTTCTCCTTTCTTCTCCTTTCTTTTAATTAAAAACAAAGTGTTTTTAATGTTTTATAGTGGGATGCACGACCACACAAGGAGAAGGGTCAAGATTTTTATTCTTCTTTGACCAAACATGGTGAATTTACCTTTTTGTCCTTAGTTTATGTGAAATTACCAATATACCCTTCAAACCTAAATTTACAACTAAGCCCTCATGTATATTAACCTTTCCAATTAAGCTTTCTAAGTGTCTAATAAGTCTATAAATCATTTCTAATCACCTCTAAGGCATTAGAACACATTTAATTCAGCCACCATGGCCATATCATCCAATGGACTTGGTTTTACACAGTTAGAAGCTTATATGTCAGAAATCTCCAAGATTTTGCATACCGATGAACTCTAAGTTCATGTAAGGGCATATAACATTATATATCACTGACATATATACTGAAAGGCTTCAAATACAATTTTGAACTCATATACAACCATGTATATATCAATATACAGTAGTATCTCTAAGTAAAGACTAATATAAAGGAGCTCAGAAATCTGGTGTTACAAAATTACAAGTAAAGGCTATACTAATCATAAATTAGAGAGCAAATACTTATTTTTCTTTTAGGCTTAAGGTTCTTTAGGCAAGGGTTACCAATAAAAAGCTTAAAAAATTGAAATTACACTCAAAGGGATTACTAATGGATTGGTGTATAAAAGGTAAGAAATTTAGCTTAAACATAAACCCTAAATGTCTTTATCATTTTCATTCCTATATAAATCTTAATATAATCTTAAAAAGATGAAATTCAAGTTCTAGAGATTCAAAATCAAAGAAGATATCCACCTAAGAAACAAAGAATATTACATGAAGGCTTATTATTTATAGGATCCCTCAAATTAAATAAAAACATTATCTCATAATAAATTCAGTTTCCTAACATTCGTCAAAGTTCAAATTTGTTTGAAAATTACTTAATCTTATTATACATATGATTTTCCAATCAATCTCAATTATATTGACATATAAAATTGTGCCATCAACCCAAAGATAATAATAAAAACCTAAAAACATAATATAAACACAAAAAATTGTTGAAACTGTTGAAAAGTTTCATGCAACTAGATCAATTTCTAACCATCCCTACACTTAGAATAATATTGTCTTCAATGTTTTACATCAATAGTAATGAAATAAAAAGATATAGAAAACTCAATTGAAACCTACATAGTTGAAAGGGAAATTTTTGTCCTGAAGTACTCGACCAAACTAAAAAATTGAAATAAATTATAGAGGCACATAATTAACCAAATCTAACTTGAATTAAAATTCCAGTATTCATAATTCATAAAATAACAAAACAAAAATAAAATATAATATAATCTAAAAATAAAATAAAAAATGAAAATATCCTAAACTAGGTTATATTTATGTATGAAGGGAGGAAGGCCCAAAGTAACTGAGGTAGAGATAGTGATCATCGTCATTTATCCCTTAATTCTCTTAATGGATGATAATAGTTGCTACATTAAAATCCTTTGAGGCCTATAAGTAGTCTGTATGATTGCTCCTTGATTCTTAACATCTTCTTCATTATCGTTCCTCCTCACATTTTTCCTTAATTATTCAAGTATCCTCTATCCAATCTATATGGACTAATCCACCTATTATTCCCCTAGATATACCTAAAATGGCCATATCCTATCATCATTAACATAATTAGTCTCCTCGGTCTTTGCAACCTCAATATCGAAGAGGAATACCTCTTTCTTTAACATTAGCTAACTAATAAGCACAAAAAAATGTAAATTTCATTTCTAATGATCTGTATGAAACCACATTACTAATGGATCATAACATCAGGAAATTGTATTAGTGAGGAATTACCTAAACCATTGATAAGGAGATCCATGAGTTACAAGTTGATGTTCCATATTTAGTTTAACCCATTATAATGAGGTTGGATATTTTGTCTTAATATAGAAGCCATTATTCGATGTTGGATTTAGGTTCTTATATAAAAAGTTCATCCACCCTATAGATATATGATCCCTAATCCAAACCTTTGTAGAGAATCCTTCTGGCTCCACTTTTAATACCTTGATGGCTATCCACTATAAAAGCTCAAACACCTCCCCTCCGATAGCGGTATGAGGTGATCCTCTATAAACTCCTATAAAATAATAGTTTGAGTGCCATAAATATAGGAGGAAAAGGCCAAAGGTTTTAATTTAGCTTTATCCTCAATGTTGACAAAGAGCTCCTTTATTGCCTTTGGGTAGTATTTACTTCAGAGATTCAGTAAGTGATCCCAATGCAAACCCCTAAGCACATTTAGAATCTTTAAGACCCAATCAATATCTAAGATGATGATCTTTTCAATAACCATAAGATTGTTGCCCATTTTATTATACCAATCCTCATCCACTAAACTGTGGAACCTTAGAATGTCTTCTAGAGATAGTGGTGTTAAAGGTGAGACATGAATTCCACTTCTCCTTACTATAACCTTATAACTTGGTGTTGAAAGTTAAGATTAGGTAGAAAATAAAGGAAGAGTTTAAGATTTTAGGTTTGAAAAATTGCAACTTTGCTTTTTCACAATTAGGATATAAAAAGAGACTGGTGCCAAACACACTTCACAAATGGCACCAGTTTTATTTTGTAACTTCAAAATTTTCTTTTGTTGGTAAGACTAAACTAAAAAATACTTCTCATACTGCCGTCGATTTTGTTATGTTTTCAAATAATCCCTGTGTTGTTTCAAGATTAGTGCTTTGTTCGCTCAAGGTTACACACGTTAAGTTTTACTAATTATAACCTTGGTAATTACTATAAGCGCACGGGTCATTCACTTAGTACTTAAGGTGTCGAGCCCACGACTAAAGGAACTAATCCTAAAATATAACGGCAGCTAAGTTCACAATTAACCTAATTAAACAACTAATGCAGAAATTAAATCAATCAATAATCAATATGAGAAATTAAAGTGCTAGAGAGTAAACAAAATAGCAAAGTCACAGCCCAACCCAAAATTGACCTAGAAATTACCAAGGAAGAGAAAGGGGATTTTAACTCGAAACTAAACAAACCTAACCAATTATGCAATTATTAAATTAACGGGTCTAGGCAGTCCTAAGGTAAATTATTCTCTCTCGAGTTATAATTCTTAACCCTAATTAGTAATCCCTAATTCAAATTATGGAAATTGTGATCTCTTAATCTGCAATTGGTCCAAAACCTAAATTAGTTCTAAAATTGCCTATTAAGCTACCGAGAATCTATGCTCGATCTCTCGTTATAGGACTTTATCGATTTGACTCAATTCTCTACCTCTCGATTCATCTAACTCTCATTAGCCCAAATTGATGATTTTTACCCGGCTCACCCTCTCAGTTTATTACCGAATTATTATGAAAAATTGAAATCACAACTAACTTAATAAGAAAACACAATTGAATAAAATTTATTATTCTCAAGAGTCAAAATCCGAAAGTGAGTATAAACATAAACTCAACATTCACACAACGAATCTCAACACCTATTTCAATTCTATACATAAATAAAGCTGAAATAAATGGAAATACTGTCAGGAACAGAATCTTAAAGCGAAAAAGGCGAGAAACCACCTGTTTTGGAAATTACTTCGCGTCTAGCACGTCTCTGTGTTTCTCTTCCATCGTCTCCTTTCTCAATCTCTTGATTTCTCTCTAGGCCTCTCTCGAATTTGACAAAATTTCACTCTTTTGGCACGACTCTCTTCACTCTCTAATGACTACTGGCGGCTGTCTTGTAGTGTGTTATTTATTCTGTAGCAGCCCTAGGTCAAAATTGGGATTGAAACGGTCCAAAAAATCACTCAAAATTTGAGTTTTTATGTTAGCTCGATGCAGGGCATGGTCGTGGCTAGTGATTTATCCTTTCTGTCACGATCGTGGCCTGAACTGTATGATCGTGGCCTGACTTGATGCTCTCTATCACGATCGTTGCCCCTAGTGCACGATCGTGGCCTGGCTGCTTCTGGCTCTTCCTTCTTTGTCACGATCGTGGCCACTGTGCACGATCGTGGCCTATGTCTTTTAGCTCTAGAGATGTCAAATTGGGCCCAGTTCGACCCAATCTGACCCGGCCCTGTCGGCCCGACCCTGCTCGACCCGGTCCACTCCAGTCTGCCCCTATCCGACTCGATCAACGGGTTTAGCACGGTTTGATCGGGCCACGGGCCTAGTGGGTATGACCAGTGGACCGACAGATCGAGCCACAACCCTTGAAGTACTAGCCACGGGCCGCTTGTGGCCCGTAAAATCACCACAAAAAAAATATTTAAATTATTTATTAAAATAATTAATATATAATTTAAATAAGTTAAAAATTTGCAATTAATGTAATTCATAATTTTAACAATAACTTTTAACTTGTTAACGTATTAACTTTTTATATAAATTTCTAATTAATTGAATTAAATATCCTAATTAATCACACCATTACATACATCTCAATAACTTTATTATATTATAATTAATTAATTATATGTTGTTATAATTTAAAGTTGTCACATAATACATATATTAAAAAGAAAAAAGGTGAAAAT
>JANQAP020000233.1:530212-543205 GCA_026874005.2 Erythroxylum coriaceum
CTTTGAAGATTGGACCAATCGGCCTGTGGATCATTTCGAATGGGCTCGGGCCCAGCACGACCGACTCGACCATACCAGATTCTAAGAAGGAAATGCAGAGACTGTTACCATCCTATTTTTGAAAAGTTTCATATGACTACATTGTTTACAATGTTCTGTTTCATGCATTCTTAAAGTAATTAACGAATCAGGATGCTGGAACCTGAAAAGGAATAGCAATGAAGGAAGTGTGGGATTGAGACACATGCAGGACAGAAACAACTGTGAATTAAGAGAGCAGAAGATGAGATTATGATTCACATAGCATTATGTACATAAAGTTGGAAGGACAAATATGTTAAAGCCACATTGATATAACTGAAACATGGCCAGAACTTTCAAACAGTAAATCTCACAAGGCCCACGTCAACTCGACAACCTCTGTCTCCCAATCTTGTTCTTTTTCTCTTTTGGATTTTTAAATAATTTTATAGGAAGGACGAGTGGGGATGAGGAAGAGGGAGGAGACGATTCATGCTACAAAATTCACACAATGTCTTGTAGCACATATTTCCTCCTGTTACTATTTGCTTCTAAATGGGGAGGGGATCTTAAGATAGAAACAGAGTTCTGAACACCAACTACACCCCCTCAAATCCTCTGGTCCCTTAACCCTGTCCCAATCCATCCAAGCCATCTATTTCTGTGGGACCCAGGTCCCCAACTACACCATCAGCAACCACATATCTGACACTGAATATTAAGGAATTATCTTGGTAACAACACGCATTAAAGGATACAGTCACCTCAACCTACTAATTAATTCCCATGACACTACTTGGTATCTAGAACTGGTAACAAAGTTCGTTAGGTGTTACTTCTAATTTTCTTGAGAGGGAACCAAATTAGCCGAACTTTTCTTCCATTATGTGACCTAAAACAGAAGTTGAAAGATGTACATGTGCCTCAACCGTCCAACCAAAACATTTTGTTCTTCTCTTTGTTCTCAACCTAACAAGCGTATGTACATTGCTGGGCAAACTCTCTTTCCAGCAAAACATAGCATGCGGTACAATTTGGAGAACAGAAAAAGTGATTAGTTAGGAAACTTACTTCACATGAATATGCATCAAGAAAAACTACAAGAACTTAAAACTGCAAATGCTCAGAACTATTCACCATTATGACTAAGTTTCTTAGCCTTAAAGTATGCAGAGATTGTAAGATTTGAGTATTTAGTCACAGGCATATGGCAATTAATCCTCACAAGTATACTGGTCTGGATATGTAGACATAACTGGAGACACTAATTCACCCTATAATAAAATGTTTAGGTCTCTTTTTCCCAGAACAAGAGAAAACCGACGAGAATCTGATGATAATATTGGAAGTATCAAAAAAGAGAAGTATGCTACATCAGGCCAAGGGCCCAAGTGTCCGTGATAAAGTCCACAGTATGATATGTCTCATTCAACAAAGTAAAAGAACAATTGGTAGAGACAAACGCTGCCTTAAACGTAACAAACTTCAAGATCATGCAATTGGTTTAAATTACCAAATAAAAATGAAGCTATACAAAGTCACTTCAAAAACTCTTACCTTTCTTCTTGATCTTCCAGCCAGAAAGACGCTTTACTTCTTCTTGCGGTTCATAACTACGGCCTGCAACTACATGGAATGAAATTGCATAACGGCCTCGACAAAACTTGAATAATCACACGCATGTTTTTGAAGAACTAGGAAAGTTCTACAGGTGAACAACCTCAAAGATCCTAAGGCCTTTAAAACAGAGCTAAGAAATTGAACATTGATATAACTAAGAAAGAAATGGAGCAGTGTCACAAGAACGATGGCGACCTATTAAACTTGGAAGAACTGGACCGTCTCTCTCTCATCTGTTTTTTGCTGATGATCTCATCCTCTTTATTGAAGCCTCACCGGTTCAAGTTTCAGTCATTCGGGATATTCTAGATTCCTTCTGTGCGGCTTCTGAACAAAGCATCAGTCAAAGAAAATCTCGATGCTATTTTCCAAAAATACTCCTCTTAGGATGTCTCGCTCCTTAAGCCGAGCACTGGGGTTCAAACTAACGACAGATCTTGGAAGATATCTTGGAGTTCCTCTTTTACACGAACGAGTCAGCAAGCGTACTTATCAATACATCCTGGATAAAGTTCACCAAAGATTGTCAGGCTGGTCAGCCAACTTGTTGGCTTTTGTCGGATGCATCACGTTGGCTCAATCTGTCATAACAACCCTTCCTAGTTATACAATGCAGACAGTCAAACTACCCCGTCACCTTTGTGATGAGCTGGAGAAACTTCTAAGGCAATTTTTGTGGGGTTCATGGAATGGAAAAAAGGGGATCCACTTAGTCAACTGGGAGGAAGTTTGCAAATCGAAAGAACTAGGGGGTCTTAGCATTCGAAAAATCCGTGAGACCAATGATGCCTACTTAGCTAAACTAGGTTGGACCCTGCTTGCAAAGCCGCATGTATTATGGGTCAAAGTTCTCTCTGTCAAATACAACTTTAACGTCACTAATATCCCCAACTCGTTCGATGCAACCGAGGGCTCAATGATCTGGAGGAGCATAAAGGAAACTTGACACATCGTGCTTCAAGGTATGAAATGGATGATTGGAGATGGCACGAAGACACGCTTCTAGAAAGACCCTTGGATTGCGGGAGTCAGACCTCTCCTTACCCATACTACCACCCCAATCCCGGATGTTTTTACCAACCGCAGTGTCCAACATTTTGTGACCACAAATGGTACGTGGAATTGGAACGTTATTCGTAATTACCTCCCGACGTCGATTTGCCGGGCTATAACTGGTACTTTTCCCCCAAAACCCTTCCTTGGTCAGGATAAGTTAATTTGGGGACTTTCCGATACTGGACAATTCACCATAGCTTCCACTTATTCCATGATAATGGGTCATGGCGATGCCTCGCCTCAGGCTATTTGGAAGGCAATCTAGCACTGGAAAGGACCACAACGCATTCGCTCCTTCCTCTGGCTCCTCGCTAAAGACCGGTTACTCATGAATCAACAACGCGAGTGTATACATCTAACTACGGACGACGTCTGTTATCACTGTCATATGGTAGAGTCTTCGATTCACGTAGTGCGAGACTGTGCCAGAGCTCTTCAAGTGTGGCACAAATTTCCTTCGCAAATCATTTCTTCTGACTTTTTTACTATGACGCCTCGGGAATGGATCACTACGTATCTCCGAAATCGTCAACGAGTGCTTGGATGTGACTGGTCTATTATCTTTGGCACTACTTGCTGGTTCCTGTGGAAATGGAAAATTTTGTTCCTCTTTGATGAACACTTTATTTGGCCTTACTCACCAGTTTCTCTTATTTTATCTTATGTAGATCTGATCCACCAGTCCGCCACATGGCAAAGCCTATCTAATGTCGGACATCGCCCTCGACAGGAACAACTCTTCGGATGGAGCAAACCTCCCCTGGGATGGGTTAAATTAAACACAGATGGAGCATGCAAAAGGTCCTCATCCACAACCACAGCAGGAGGACTGCTACGAGACAGTGCAGGCAACTGGCTTGGTGGCTTCACTCAAAATCTTGGCTGGTGCTCAGCAGTGTCTGCAGAACTCTGAGGTGTTTTTACGGGACTTACACTTGGGTGGAATCTGGGCTATCGCCGGATCGAGCTTGAAGTGGATTCTATCGAGGTGATAAATATTCTTTCTTCCTCTGCCAACTGATCACGGGCTCTTAATCCCATTGTAATGGGCATTAACGAACTGTTTACACGAAACTGGCATGTTGTTCATTGACACATCTATCGAGAGAGCAACAGAAGTGCCGACTGGCTTGCTAACTATGCAGTTCATTTTGATATCGACGTCACTTACCTACACACTACACCCATTGGGTGCCACTCAATCCTTCTAGAGGATTTATCAGGGATTTGTCTCCCTAGACTCATAATGTAATCTGTTTTGCTTTCTTTCCATTTATATATAAAAAAAGAAATGGAGCTCACAGGAAGGAGTGGCAGCAACACCGGGGCTGTAGAAGAGATAGCGGTGGATTGCAACTACTCGGTGACATGACCAGTTTCTTTCGAGTTCGCTCTGTATTAAAAGGAAAATGAATAAGAAGATATTTGAAGTGAGCATAACGGCGCTCTCGTGCGCGCACCCATATGTATATAAAGAGAAAGTGAGAGAAACACCATTGATGAGATGGGGACAAAGGTGAGGAACGTTTAGGATCAACCAAGGCTTACATGTCTCGAAGTCGGGAACCTAATTCACAGGGAAAACTGCACACTTGACAGTGTAATACTCGAATGGATTGGGGTTTGTCCGCCATTAGAGTAGAGTTAGTTTGTTGAAGTCTCCTTATCTATCTTATTTATTTTTCATTGTACCACACGTGTCTTCTTCTTCTTCTCTGAATGTAAATGACAACTGTCAAGCCGGCTCTGATGATTAGTTAGTTAGAAGTCTGATAGTTGGTTAGTTAGCAGTTTGTTAGCTTTTCATTTTTTTCTCAGCTATATAAACAGCCTCTATGTACACTGCAACATAGATTTTAGATATAGAATGAAATGAATTTACTCTATTTATATTCAGATTTTTTCATGGTATCATAGAAGGTTATCTAGATAGTTCCTGAAAAAAAAATTTTCATAGACAATACGCAACGCAACCATGATGTTGAAATCATTGAATCTAGATGATCTTCATCCATCAACCATGGAGATCCTCTGTATCTTCAAACTTCTGATAATCCAGGTATGGTTTTGGTTTCCACACCTCTATCTGGAAATAACTACATGTCATGGAGCTGATCTATGAAGATTGCCTTGGGTGCCAAGGTTAAACTCGGATTTATAAATGGCAAATGTCCTCGACCAGATGAGGACTTTGAGGATTTTGAACAATGGACTAGAGTTGATTGCATGGCACAATCATTGCTACTTAACTCCATCTCAAAGTACATTGTTAAGGCTTTTCTATACACCTCATCTACTAGAGATTTGTGGATAGAGCTTGAGGAACGATTCGGTGAATGCAACAGACCTCTACTGTGTCAACTGCAGAGAGATATAGGATCAATTTTGCAAGGTAATCAATCTGTCTCACAATATTTTACCAAATTAAAAAGGCTTTTGGGACGAGTTGCAGTGCTTGCAACCTTTTCCTCAATGTACATGTGGTGCAACCAAGCAAATAAATGAATATGCTTCTTCTGAAAAACTAATTCAATTTCTCATAGGATTAACTGATAGTTACGATCACATTCGGAATCAAATCCTTGTTATGGATCCTCTTCCTAATATAAACAAGGCGTATTCAATGATTTTACGTGTCGAAAAATAAAGGGAGGTTTACACTATATTTGGAGAACCTGTGGAAAATAGTGCAATGCTAGCTATTCATGGAAATTTTGGGAGACAATCTCAGCCCATAAGTAATCAATTTTCTGGAGGAAAGAAAGGAAGTTATGGGAATAAGTCTCCAGGGATTAAGAAAGTTGACAAGTCTGCTCACACTGCCATTTTACAGGACATACTCGAGACACATGTTTCAAATTACATGGAACCCCAGAATGGTACAAGGATTTAGTGGAGGCAAGATCAAAGGAGAAGAACCACCAGAAACATGAGGCTCATTTGTCTGAAACACCTATTGACACACAATCAAGTAAGGATTTCCCTTTTACTAATGATCTAAACCAAAGGTTGCAGGACTTCATAAACCAAGAAGTTAACAGAATGATTAAAGGAAAAGGAGCAGCAGAAAGTAATATGGTGGACATGGCACAATTTTCAGACTTCTCAGGTACGGTTGTGAATCATTTTAGTTTCAACACTGCAAGTTTATTGGCACCGGGTTATTGGATCATAGATACTGGCGCTTCGAACCACATGTGTTGTGATTTTACCGTTCTACTCAATCCCCAACCTGTTTCCTCTCATACTTCAGTACACTTACCAAATGGCTCAATTAAATCTGTGCATCATATTGGGAATGTGTACTTATCAAATTCCATCATTCTTACTGATTGTCTTTATATACCCTCATTTCAGTACAATTTACTATCAGTTAGCAAATTGTGTGCCACTGGAAAATTAAGATTTCTTTTCTTTTCATCCCATTGTGTATTGCGGGACCTACAGACTGAGCAGGTATTGGCTATAGGAAAGATGGTTGGATGGTTGTATGTGCTCAATCCTAAAGACCTTCATGCAGACACTTGTAAACCTACTACAAACCTTGGTAATTCCCTTTTATTTCTACTAGTTGAACACTCCTCTGCCATAGCTTCTACTTGTAATAAAAGGCTGCAAACTCATTTCGTCTTTAGCATAAACGCATGGGGTATGCCTCCCCAAAATGTACTTAGTCGTTTGCATTTTCTTGACAAATTAGTAATCATTGATTTTCCATAATGTGACATTTGTCCTCTTGCCAAACAAGATCGATTACATTTTCCTTCTAGTGTTACTGCTTATGACACTATATTTCAGCTAATTCACATAAATATATGGGGACTATATCATTAAAAATCCTTAACAGGAGCCCAGTATTTTCTTACCATTGTTGATGATTATAGCAAAGGAACTTGGACCTACCTATTAGCTCATAAGACACAAGTGGTAACCATCCTTAAACATTTTCTTCGCATGGTCCAAAATCAGTTCAATACAACTATCAAAACAGTAAGATCAGACAATGGCTCAGAATTTCTGTCTCATGAATGTCAGACTTTCTTATCATCTCATGGAATTTTTCATCAAAAATCATGTCCTTACACTCTACAACAAAATGGAGTTGTCAAAAGAAAACATAGACACCTATTACAAATTGCTCGAGCCTTACTTTTTCAATCCAATTTACCTAAGAAATTCTAGATAGAGTCCATTCTTATGTCCACTTTCATAATCAATCGACTTCCTTCTCCTACCATTCAATGGAAAACTCTTTATAAGTTATTTCATGGTAGACCCCTGAATACGCATTTTAAAGAATTTTTGGATGCCTATGTTATGCCACAAATACCTTTCCTCGCAAAAATAAATTTCATACTAGAGCTTTCAAGTGTATTCTTTTGGGATATCAACCTGGACAAAAGGCTTTTAAGGTCTATGATCTAAATGCACACAAAATACTCATTAGTAGAGATATGAATTTTCATGAATCCATCTTTCCCTTCAAACCATTTGATTCCACTTCTGACTCCATACCCGTGCCTATACAAGATGATTATACTTCAGAAACTATTACAGAACCTCCACCTTCCACCAGATTACCATATATTACAGCTACACCCCCTGTTGAGACAACTCCATCTACCCAGGATAGAACCTCACCCTCTTCTTCCATATCTCATGACACTCCTCCTCTTGTACCTCTTAGACACAGCACTCGACCTATTACCAAACTAACATGGTTAAGGGATTATGTGTCTACTGCTCTCCAATCCATCAATCCCACTACTATTCCTATTCAGTTCAAGGTTGCTGCAGGTAAGCCCTATCCCTTGAGTATATCTCTTCCTACTTCTCTTTGTGATCCCTCGTATATAAGTTTTATGGCCAATATATCTATGAATTCAGAACCTACAAACTATAAACAAGCTAGTGCTAATCCTAGATGGATTCAGGCCATGCATGATGAATTAGATGCCTTAGAAAAAAATTAGACTTGGGAACTCACTTATCTTCTTTCTGGAAAGAAAGCCATAGGCTCCAAATGGGTTTATAAAATCAAATATTTACCTGATGGAAAGGTGGACAAGTTTAAGGCACGCTTGGTGGCCAAGGGATAAAATCAAGTGGTTAGATTAGATTACACTGATTCTTTCTCTTAAGTGGCTAAACAGGTCACTATTCATATCTTTCTAGCATTAGCAACTTCTAAGGCTTGGACTATCCATCAACTTAATATAAATAATGCATTCTTGCATGGTTTCCTGCATGAGCATGTTTATATGCACCCATCGGAGGGATATTTTAAACATCAGCTTGGCCAGGTTTATAAACTTGTTAGATCCTTATATGGGCTAAAGCAGGCTTCTCGTGAATGGAACACTGAATTCACAACTAAGCTCACTCAGTTTGGGTTTTGGCAATTGTTGCATGATCCTTGTCTATTCATCAAGTCTAGTGGTTCTCATTTTGTTGCTCTAATCGTATATGTGGATGACGTTCTAATCACAGGACCTTATGAGGATGATATCATTGCAGTAAAATCCTTTTTACACCAATAGTTTACTATCAAAGATTTAGGATATGCCCGCTATTTTCTTGGAATTGAAATAGCTCGCTCCGATCATAGCACTTACCTTCACCAACGCAAATATATTATGGATATTCTTAAGGATACCAGTATGATGGGTGCTAAACTAGCTATAACACCTTTTCCACCATCTTATAAACTATCTGCAGAAGGAAGCCCACCCCTGGATGATCCTGAGGAATATAGACGCCTGATTGGTCGCCTTCTTTACCTCATCATGACACGATCAGATCTCACTTTTATTACCCAACATCTGAGCCAGTTTGTTCACACTCCTTGTGAGCATCACTAGCATACTGCTCAACATGTTCTTCGTTATCTCAAGAATACTGTTTCCACAGGTCTCTACTATCCTTGTGACTCTCAGTTTCAGCTCACTGCATATTGCGAAGTTGATTAGGCAACTTGTCGTGATACACGCCGATCTATCACTGGTTTCTGCATTCATCTTGGCTGCTCTCTCATCTCTTGGAATTCCAAGAAACAAGCCACTATTTCCAGGTCCATGGTTGAAGCTGAATATCGTAAAATGGCATCTACTGTATGCGAATTACAATGGATGGTATTCTTGCTACGCGATTTTGGGATTGACCTTCCTTTTCTAATCCCTCTATATTGTGACAAAAAGAGTGCTTTACATATTGCTGAAAACCCGGTCTTTCATTAAAGAACTAAGCACCTTGACATAGATTGTCACCTTGTCCGACAAAAATTCAAGGAAGGTCCCATCACTCCTATTCATGTCCCATCTGGCCTGCAGCTGGCTAACATTTTTACGAAGCTTCTGCATCTTCCTTTATTCCGCAAACTCCTTGCCAAGTTAGGCTTGGTTCATTTTCTTCAACCTCCAACTTGAGTGGGGGATGTTGAAGTCTCCTTATCAATCTTCTTATTTATTTTTCATTGTACCACACGTGTCTTCTTCTTCTTCTCTGAATGTAAATGCCAGTTGTCATGCCAGCTGTGATGATTAGTTAATTAGAAGTCTGTTAGTTGGTTAGTTAGCAGTTTGTTAGCTTTTCATTTTTTTCTCGGCTATATAAACAGACTCTATGTACACTGCGACATAGATTTTAGATACATAATGAAATGAATTTACTCTCTTTATATTCATATTTTTTCATAGTTAAGCCCCGACCTCTCTCTTTCTCGGTGTGATTTTTTAGTATTAGTGTTTAGCCCGTCAGCAACAAGTAGACTGACAGAAGCATCAGAACTCGAGCCGGTCAGGAGCATCCGGCTCGAAGCTAATGGTTAAGTTCAGTTTCAAAACTGGGTTCAAATTTGACTTCGGGCTAATTGGGTTATACGGGTGCCTAAGTTCGAAGTTCGGTTCGAATAATTAATTATCTTCTCTTTTCTATTTTTAAATATAACTTAAAAAATTAGAAATTATATTTTTAATAACTATAATTTACTTGGATTTAATTCAAATTAAGAAAATTTCGACTTAATTTAATATATGAAACTTTACCTTTTAGATATTTAAAAATTTCACTTATATTTAAGTTTAGACTCATTTATTTATATTTGTTTAAATTTAAACTCAAATTTTAATGTACAAAATTTAAAATTAAAGTCAAAATTTAAATGATTTAAACTTAACTCAATATATATTCTTAATAAAAACACTAACATTATTGTCAATTACACCATAATTTTAACTAATGATTAAAAAATTCAACTGATTCAGCCAATTCATTCGTCAAAACTTTGAAACGATTGACTCTCCAGTTTAGTTTTTAATTTTCTTGATTGATTTATTTTAATAACTCTTGTTATTAAAAAATAACAAGTTTATTAGTTAATTAATTAGTTTCTTAAATTAATTATTTTTTATAAATCAAAATAAATCAATTAATTTTCATTTAACGATATTTTTTTCAATTAAACTTTAAATTCTTCAATGGGTAATAACAATTTCCTTTAATCATATTTCAAATTTTTTTATTTTATTCAATTTTTAATTAGTTTTATAACTATATGATACCATTCGATACTTTTAAATATTAAACTTTTTTTTATTGATTTAACTTCCAGTCCAATTTTTTTTTTAAAAATTAACCGATATTATTATATTAAATAATTCCATAAATATGTATAAATAAATATAAGTAGAAGTATAAGTTATTCAGTTTAAATTTTAATAAAAAGTATATAAATGACTTAAATTTAATATAATTTAATATATTTTTTACTATATTAAATATATTATTAAGAAATGGCTTATTTTAATATGTTTAAACTTAATTATTTTGTTTTATAATCTATATAAAATTAAACTTTTACCAAAGAGAGATATATGATCATATTTAAACAATCAAAAAGTTTTTAAATACAATATATAGATTTTATGAAAACATAAGTGGACATTTACTCAGTCCTTTATTCTCATATTTTAGTATAACACAACATGACATACAAGGTCTGTAGATAAAACTAAAAGCAAGGATAACAATATCTTGTAGTATTAATATTAGTTCCCAAATATGCAGATTCTTTACCTAGCGCCAGGAGAGCCATTAATTACCATTTATTTCTCACACAAACTTACCCGCATTTGCAGTTTATATACACCCACTCCACATGAACAAACTCTCTAATTTAAAGGGAGAATTTCGCTCATCAAGAATCAGTAAACGTTGCAAGCATGAACAGGAATGGTCAGACTAGTAGTAATCGGCCCTGTGCGGTCTGCAAGCTCCAAAGGAAGAGGTGTGAGGAGACGTGTGAAATGGCTGCTTATTTTCCAGGAAACAGGTTTCAGGAGTTCCAGAATGCCCACAAGCTTTTTGGTGTTGGCAACATCATGAAGCTGATGGGTTTGGTGGAACCGAACAAGAGAACAGACACTGCTATGTCGCTCCTGTTGGAAGCAAACGCTCGAGCTGAGGATCCTGTGCATGGTTGTTTGGGTATTGTGCAGGAACTGACGGCTCAGATCGAGTTTCACCAGAGGGAGCTTCAACTTGTTAACCAACAACTGGAGTTTTTCTGGGGACAAGGGATGGAAAAACAACAGTAAGGTCTTTTATTGGATAAGCTTTTGATTTGATATACTTCGGCTTTTACGCATCCGTAAACAGACAAAAGATTCAAAGTTCAAGCCGTATTGTTTCTTATGAGCATATGAATAATAATTATCAATCAACAATGAAAGAAGATGCTTTGATGGATGCTCTTCTGAAGTTGAGGTTGCTCTTTGAAATCTTCAGGAATCGAGCCTATCTAAATACTTATTCTGATAAAACTGTTACTTTTTGCATGAATTGCTAGACTGCATCGTTATTCGATATTTTCTCGGACGGAATTAAATATGGTTGGTGTGAGTGGTTCAACACTCTCAACCCTTAATTAAAGATATTAAGTTCGAGCCCTAAAAATGAAAAAACTTATTTGATTAGCACTTTACTTTTTACGGGCTGACCCGGTATGAGTAGAGATTAGTTTGAATGTGAATGACTTAAAAGTGTCTTCCCATAATTGGAACCCTCCTAAAATACTTCGTGGGCTAAAAAAAAATTGTCTCATACTGTCAAAGCCTAGAAATTTTTGTACTTAATTTAAAGGAAATATCCAAAGTTTACTAATTTAAGTTGACGAAAGAAATGAAATGTTTCAATAAATTCAAATATTTATCTTATTAGTGGAAAATATGGTTGATTAATCAATTTAAGTATTTGCAATAATAAGTTTAAAAATTAATCAATTAATTATAATTTATAAGAGTTTATTACTTTATGAAAAACTATTGATTAATTAATAAACTGATCTGTTTTTAATAGTAAGAGTTATTAAAATAAATCGAACGAAAAGTAAATCAATTTAAAATTTTTATTATTAAATCGGTCGGATCGATTGAGTCTTTTAATCATTAATGATAACTAAACATGTGCTTGCTTATTTCATAATTCATCATCAACTTGATTAAGTATTATTAGTAGAAGTTAAAGGGACCAAGGGAGGGGACCCAACAATTGTGAAGATGAAGACGATGGAAAGCAGGTTGGAGAATCCAAGGAAAACCATAATCTGCAGGCTGAAGCTGAAGCATAAATAGAACTTGTTTGGTAAAAATAAAAGTTGTGTGTTATATTTTGTATGGTTTTTGACTTTCATTAGTCTCATAATAAAATTTCAATGAAATCTTCTGATTGGATTCAATTGATATTTTTGGATCCTCAACATGCTAATGAAATATTTTAGGAATTATGTAATAACTAATTAAAAATTTAAATTATAAATAATTTATTATTTTCTCTCTTTATATATTTTTTTATACTTAACACAGTCTTTCTATCAATTAAAGATAAATTTGCATGCTTCTAGTTTTTTTTTTGAAACGGAGGAACTCACAGTTACTATTCTTTGGATGTACACTAGGTAAATTTTCGGATTGACGCAATAGCTTGCAAATCACGCCAACTAGGTATTTCGCACTAGATAAACCCTGTACGACAAGTTCAATCAAGAGAGCGTAAATATGAAGATTCGAATACAAAATTTTTTGACCCTACGCCTCACACTCGACCACCCCTAGCGGGCATACCACTAGATCTATTATTATTTATTGTACAGATATAAATGGGACAAAAATTTAACAATTAAAAGTTTGTCTGTTTCTAATTTTTTTAAATTTAATAAAAATTCTAATTTTTAAACATTTTCATTTTATTTTTAATTATTATTTTAATAAATATAATAATTTTTATTAAACATTTATCAAT
>JANQAP020000233.1:579028-591412 GCA_026874005.2 Erythroxylum coriaceum
TGTCCCTCAACAAATTCATTTCGAAATTTGTAAGAATTCCAATTACCTTCTCCAATGACAAATCATTGATGTCATGAATCTTCTCGATTGCTGCAATTTTCGGAATAAATATGGGAGAAAGTGATCTCAATGTCTTCTTGACTAGTTTCAGATTGGAATATTTCTTCCCGAGTTAATGTGCCTGATTCGCTATATCACACAATCTTTCATGAAAGTCCCTAATAGTCTCATTCTCATCCATCTTCAGTTCTTCAAACCGCATAACTAACATCTGTAGTTTTGACACTATAACAGATTTTGACCCTTCATGAATAGTCTGCAGCATATCCCATGCTTCTTTAGCCAATTCACAGGCTGATATCATTGAGAAGCGTCCTTCATCAACAGCACTGAAAATTGCATGCAAAGCTTGTGAGTTTCCAAGTGCTCTTTCTTCTTCGGCTCTTGTCCATTCAGATGAATCTTTTAGAATTGTGTCTCCTTTATCGTCAGTAATCGTCGGATGTATCCAGCCATGTACTACCGAGTTCCATGCTCTTGTTCCCTGTGTCTGAATAAAGACCCTCATCCGTGATTTCCATGCAGGATAATTGGAAACGTCCAACAGCGGTGGCCTGATAATTGATGCTCCTTCTCTTATGACCATGTTCGCGAAACTAGGATCTACACCAACTTGCTACCAAGTTCTGAATCGGTGATCTCGCTTTGATACCAATTGAAAAACTGAAGGGGTTAGTTATTTCGCAAACTTTTCGCAAACTTATTTGGTAGCAACAAAATAAAAACAATCAAAACCGAAATAATAAAAACACCAAAAATTTGGTAACGCAGTTTGACACACTTTGCCTACGTCTGCGGGACCTCACCCAACTTAATCACTTTCACCGAAGTACAATAGTTTTCCCAAGGCTTTACTGAGCCGACACCACTCAACCCTTGACACTATCTCTCAATCTCACTTCCCGTGAAAGATTTTCATACCCAATAGTATGACCGCCTCATACTAACCTCTTCAGAGGATTTGTCTAACTATTTTCACTCAAAACAATAATAAATAAAAATAGCTCAAGTATTTAATCAACTGAAAATTAAATAACAA
Source organism: Erythroxylum coriaceum (assembly GCA_026874005.2). Taxonomy (NCBI): domain Eukaryota; kingdom Viridiplantae; phylum Streptophyta; class Magnoliopsida; order Malpighiales; family Erythroxylaceae; genus Erythroxylum; species Erythroxylum coriaceum. The sequence continues at coordinate 580,128 of JANQAP020000233.1, forward strand.
AAATATTTGAGATAAGGAAAACTTCCCTATGGATTTATCTTCTTAAAATAACTCAGCAGAAAACTTCCTTCACAAAATCAGTCGCTATATTCCATGACATATGCAGCAACAGTGTTTATCTTTAAAGACCCACAGAAATGAATTCACCAAACTCACGCACACACTGACTGCAATCCACTCATCAACATGTTTTAGCCCATCAAAAGAACATTATGCGCAGAATCAAAAACCTCATATGCGCACCCCACCAACCTATTTTCAAGACTCACGTAATCTTCACCTTGACCACATTAATCACGCAGACTGCTGTCCCAATATATCCATAGTGAGACACAATTTATAAACTCATACAAGAACCAAGTGCGCAGTGAGTTGAGGATTTTTTTCAAAGACACAAATATTCCACACACAGGAAAATTGCACAGCCCACTTCCCTTCACACGTAACCAACGCAGCTTAAACAAAATACACCTCTGCAGATTTTTTTTTAAAAATTACGTGATCACGTAGACTCCATTCATAACAAGCAGATATGCACGTATATGGATAGACTTCAAAGGTTCCATCGTAAATAGGATGCATATTTAAGATAGATTTCTTCAATTAAAATACAATCTGCACATTTGCTACATATCCACGTGTATGATTTGAATTTCTATTAAAACACAATCTCCACCCATCTTCATTAATCCATATAATAATTTTAATTTTCTTATACGTTCAATTCAAAATGCCAAAATCAAACAAAGAATATATAAAATATATTCTAACACAAACATTTCCCAGCTCCTAAGTTAATATCATTATATGGTAGTTTTATTTTTTAATTTTTGGTTCAAATCTCGAAACATAGCATGCTAAAGCTAAACCACGAATGCCAGGAGAAAGGGCTTTTCTTTTTCTTCTGTAGACATAAATTAAAAAAATTATTTTTATTTCGAGTTTTAATAATAGATAGGACCCAAGTTTGGAGTTTTAATAATGGCAACGTACTAGCCTAGCCTACAAGAAAATGATAATGATAGAAACGTAATTTACAAGGACAGGACATAGAAACAAAGTTTAGTACCAAATCGAAGTGAAGTGGAGACAAAGATATTGTTTTGTTTTTGAGAATTCAAATTCTTAGAATAAAAAACATTTCTTAAAAGAAATTGTTGTATGGCGAAAGTGTGCGCTGCGAACTATCGCCACAGAAGAAGGATTAAGCAGTAACTGTTAAGTGTTAACTTAAAAGTTAATGTAAGTACAGTTAACATGTCAACCTCATCATGTTAGACAGGATTTAACCATAGTGTGTCAAGGATTACAGCCACTCAAACACACGTCGATCATGATATTGTCACCAAGCAATCCAATAGTGACTGACGTCGGCTGTTCGTTCATCTGATCTTCCATTGACACAAGCAACACCTCACTCTCAAAATGTCATTGTGACTCAATGGGTCTAAGCAACCAATTAAACAAGCCCCACAAATTCCATTACCCACCATGTTAAAAAGTTTCATTATATCCCCATTAACACACCACCCTTAAAAGCAAAGTCAACTTTTTATCTGTTAAAAAATGTCACTAAACAATGCTCTCTCTCCATCTGTCTCCCCACTAAACTACCCATAACTGTTATGCGTCGTAAAGGTGGCTGTTACATTGTAAAGGTGGGTGTCTTATGTTGGTTTATGTCCATTTTTATCTTTGTTTGATTTTTGTTTTTGTTTTTGTTTCCTGGTCTCGGCGGGTTTTAACTGCGTTTCAATGTTTAATAGTAAGTCATGTCAGTGACAACGTTGCCACATGCGAAGGAATCTCTGAGCTCTGCCAACTTTGGAGTTTTAAGTTCACGGATTATAGATATTCCTGGGTTCTTTTCACCAAACAAACTCTGGGTTTCTCACAGCTTGCTTTCCTTGCACTGGTTGTGAGGCTTTGTTAATGCAACCTTCCTTTTGTTATCGCTTCAAGTTTTCTTCTTTCCTGTGAAAAGTTCATTCTTAGCTATTTCCTTGATTGCTATGGGATTTCCTCATCGTCATTGAGGACGTTGTGCTGAAGGTTCTCGAGGTTTGGTGCTTTAAGGGATGGGGTTGGTGGTCGAAGCCATTTTTCAGCTGGTAAAGCTCTGTGTCATTGGCTTCATTTGCACGGCTGAAGAATCTGCAGGTAAAGCCATGAGCTTTACTTTTAAGTTACGGTTCAGTTGATTAAATTATCAGGTTCTTGATAGTCTAACTGGGATGTATTCTAAACTTCAGGAATTTCAATTGTGGACTGCTAATGGTTAGAAGTTTGAATACATTTAGCTCATCTTTATTGGGTCTTGCTAATTTTAGATATGGAGTAGAGGAGTCATAGAATTTTGATCAAGTTTGGACGCTTTTGTCGATCTGAACATTTATGGAATTGTTTGGAAATAGGCCTTCATCAAGTATGTGCTAAGCTTGTATGATCTAACTGAAGTTACTGTCACAGATTGGACCTAATCACTATGCTGAAATGGATTCTCACTCTCGATCCTTAGCTCATGCTTCTTCTAGGGAAGGATGCTTTGTTAAGGAATTATCCAAGGAGATTAAGTTCCATGGACATAAGACTATATTATCCTCTGAATCTTAGACAACTGAAAGCTATTCAACTTGGTTCTCCAAGTGTGTTGTTATCTTATGCCTCGATAATGTGCAGTCAGTTGCTTGGTTTATTTGAATTTGGTATAAAAAGCTCTTAGATTTTATTTTATTTCAGCGTATAATGTATCTCCATCTCCAGCAATTTCTTCAGAGGTTCCTTCAACAATGCAAAGTATAGCTAGTCCAGTCCATCTAAGGGCATCAATGACAAGCAATGCACCAATCTCTGAGATCCATCCAAATGGTAACTTCCATGAACTGTTAATGTAAATTGGTAATTTTTATTAAGGTTGCTTGATTATGCATTTTTGTTTTCTGACAATGCAGTCTCAAATCGACCCTCAGTTGCTCAAGAGCTAGGTATTCACTTGCTTAGTGCTGCCACCTTCTATAATTTTCTTGCAAATAAAAAATTTGTCAAGTATGCATATGTTTGGAATTGAATCAACTGCTAGTAATTTATCACAAAATTCACCAGCTATCCTCCCTAGTGCACCTTAATCTTCACCAAGAAATTTCTTTAACGAAATAGATCACTCAATGGAGTTCATGCCCCAAAATCTATTGTTTACAGTATGCTGTATGCGCATTTCCCATTTTTCTAAAGGTGACTAGTTGAATATAAATACTTCATTCCCGTTCGGTCTTCCTCCAATCATGTCTTCCTTATAATTAATTTGAAATACGAATAGTGTTTTCCTTTATTACATCTATTAGATAAGAGTAGATTCGAGTTTAAATTGCACCTATTTCTTTCTTTCCTTTTCCAAAATTTGATCTCAGTCCCGACCCCTCCAAGGAATTCGGAAGAAAACAAACCTGTGGACCTCCCATTAGCACCTTCAGGAATGCCATCCGTATCACCCGGTATGCATGCTAACTGTCTTTTCTTTGACTTAGAAGTTCACATTGACCTGGTTGTTACTTTTTGTTCTAATCCTTATTCTATTAATTCTGAAAACAGCAGTTCCAGTTGGGTCACCTGAAAAGGAAAAACCACATAATGCCCCACCAATGCTTCCAATCATACCTGTAGAATCTCCTTCCATGTTACTACGTTCAAATTCATTTAATATTTGAAATTTTATGTAAACTTTAAGTTATTGTCCCTATGAGTTGGGACTAAGCAGGAACTTCCATTTATGGACCTCTTGTTACATCTTTCTTGGCTTATAAGAGCTTCTTTCCACCCTATGTCGCATTCAATTCCCATCGATAAAATCCTACAGCTCCAAGTGGTGTGCGAAAAGTATTGTCAGGTGCTCTGCACTAACCAAACTGATTTGTAACCTGAGGGTTACGTAATAGCTCCATCCTGATTTTGAATATTTATGCTGTCTGGAAAGTCAATTGATATCTTATTCCAGTCGGCATGTGTGGAATGAGAATATCTCCACCTGTCATAGTGGTTTGTGCTTTCGAAACATTTCATTTCTTACTAAATTCCCATTATTTGATCATTTCATGATCTATACTTCTGTGAGGCATTTTGTACTGATCTGTTGCTGTGTATGGTGATATTCCTATTTGTTTTGATTGGAAAAGCTTGTTTCATGAAAGATGTTGACCATCCGTTCAACGTTATTTTTGCTCCCTATGAGACTTCAGGTCCTGATGTCTCTCATGCATCAACACCTTCTCCTAGCAGCAACTGGAAAAGAACTGGAATTCCAGATGCTGCTCCTCCACCTGAAATATCTAAACCTTTGCCCCCTCTAAACTTTCAGCCAACTAAAGGCGATAAATTGCAAGAATTTCACCGAATCAATGATATTGGATGCTATTAATTTCCACTTATTATTAATTTTGCATATGGTCATTTTTACACTTTGAATTGTCTCATTTATGGAATGCTAGTAAAGTTGCTAAGAAATACAGTTTTTTGGTTTTTGCTCATTTGACTCAATTACAAGTTGAAGAAACTGTTTTTATGAAGCAAAAGGAAAATCTGAACTGACCTTAATAGATTTTCAACCTTCGTTGTAGGCCCTGATGCTTCCCATGTGTTAACTCCTCACCCAGGCATTAACTGGAAAAAACATGCGATTCCAGTTGCAGCATCGCCAGAAGAGATACCAAAGCCTCTGGATCCTGTTGCCAATTCACCAGATAAAGGTAATTTTTCAAATGCAAAAATGAGTCAAAGCACTGAATGGCATGAAAATTTGGAGATATTAAATTTTTATGTTAGTGTTATGTAGGTTCTGATGCTGTTGCTCCTTCAGTGCACAAAGCTGTGAAGCACTCTGGTGGTGCTCCTGTTCCAGCTAGGTCATATTTTCCAAGTAAAGGGTACCAAACTCCTGCATCTCCACCTTCTATCCCTTTTCATAAGCAAAACTACACAAGAAACAAGATAGACCACCCTGCTTCTGCTTTGTCACCCCCAATATATCCTCCCTCTTCACATGAACAAGGTTTCTCTTTTACACTAGAAGAAATTCCCCATGCAGATAATCAAATGCTTTGTATTGTGCTCTTAAACTTCTGATTCCAAATGTATTCTTGTCATCCTTTTCAGGTCCTGCAATCCCTCCGTCGTTTTTACAGACAAAAAGGCATACACATTATGCTTCTCCAGATCCTGGTCCAGGTACACCAAATGATGAATGCTTGAGTGAATCACCTTTTGACTTCTGATCTAAGAACATATTGGATTTCCTGCATTTCAGGTCCTTCAGCTTCTGCTTCTCATGGCCTTTTTCGTAAACCAGAAACCATTGTCTTACCTGCTCCTTCCCCATCTCTGGCAACCTCTGTCTGGACTGAGAGTAAGGAACACTAATATTTTCCTTTCCTTTTTCTTTTTGCTGGTTGTAATTGGTGATTTTTTACCTTTACACTTTGCTTGCCTATTTATTATGATTATGGTTTCATTTCCAAGTGCCCATTCTTTCTCCTTCTGTGTCATCATCAAGGAGTTCAAAACCCTTCTTGCCACCTGTCCAAGCATTGCCAACTCCACCTCCTAATGAAGGTTATAAAAGTTCTGATTTTGTTTATCTGAGGATTTTAATTATCTCTAACATTTTGTTGTTCTCGTCTTCCGTATAAAGTTTTCATAAATGTCACACTGGTCAACTTGGTTTTGTAGATTGTTCAACTACTGTTTGTGTAGATCCATATACAAATACCCCTCCTGGGTCTCCATGTGGCTGTGTCTTGCCCATACAAGTTGGACTGCGCTTAAGTGTTGCATTATACAATTTTTTCCCATTGGTTTCAAAGCTTTCTCATGAGATTGCTACTGGTGTTTTCATGAAACGAAGTCAAGTTCGTATTATGGCGGCAAACGCTACCAGTCAGCAGCCAGAGAAGACGATTGTCCACATTGACTTGGTTCCAGTTGGAGAAAGATTTGATGATACAACTGCATTTCTTATTTTCAGAAGGTTTTGGAAAAAGTTAGTTGTTATTAAAACTTCCCTTTTCGGGGACTATGAAGTCCTATACGTGAACTATCCAGGTTTGTGAACTTCTCGTATCTTGGGTTCATAATGTGTCCATAGATAGTTTTTTCTGGATATTCATTCAGAAGTTCTGCATTTGTAGGTCTACCTCCATCACCACCTTCAGGAAGCATTAACATAGAAGATGATGGACCCAATTTTGGATATGATAATAACGACAGGAAAATAAAGCCCCTTGGGGCTGATGTAACCATAAGGCAGAATAAAAATGGGCTTGGCGGCCGCATCATTGCCGTTATTGTGCTGTCAGGTTTTGTAGCACTAGTACTATGCTCTGCTGTAGCTTGGATTTTGTTATTTAGACTTAAAGAACGCAGAAATCATCCAGCAACAATTGTACAGACTTCGTCACTTGCTGTAGCAAAGCCATCAGGTGATTCATGGAATTATAATAAATAAAGCTTCATGTGTGGCATGTTTGTTCTTGTATAGTACAGAGTGAATTGCTTGTGTGATGCATACGTTCAATCACACAAGATGCATCAGCCTCGTTCAGTTCATTCTGCTTTAAATAGGCCTTATTTTATTGGTATGCAAGACTTAGCCAAGCATTAGGGAAGCGTCATTCTCATAGCGAGGCCCTTCGAGTAAATTTCCTTTTTAGCTGTTTCTGTTGTTTGAATGTGTCGACAAGCAGTTGGACATGCTTGCATGCCTTCATTTTCAATAAGTTTCTAGCCTAAACCTTGTACGTACATTGTCCTTATTTAACAATCATGCCTTTAAAACTCTTGGATATCTGCAATGAATAGGTACTACTGGATCAAGGAATGGAAGCGGTCCCATTTCGGCTTCGTTGTCATTTGGATCTACTATTGCTCCTTACACAGGATCTGCAAAGACTTTCAGCATAGGTGAAATTGAAAGAGCTACTAATGATTTTGATGCTTCAAGAATACTGGGGGAAGGAGGCTTTGGCCGTGTTTATAGTGGTATTCTTGAGGATGGAACGAAAGTAGCAGTCAAAGTTCTAAAGAGAGATGATCAACAAGGTAGCCGAGAATTCCTGGCTGAAGTTGAAATGCTTAGCCGCCTTCATCATAGGAACCTGGTCAAGTTGATAGGAATATGTACAGAGGTGCATGCCCACTGTTTGGTTTATGAACTCATACCAAATGGAAGTGTGGAATCTCATTTACATGGTACTAATTCTGCTCTTTGGATCAAAGAAAATCTCTACTCTTATTTTCTTGGAATTTCCTATCAATTCATATATTTTTTTGCAAAATGATCATACTAATCCATTTCTTCTCATCAGGGTTTGATAACGAATCTGCTCCACTAGGTTGGAATGCCCGCATCAAAATAGCGCTCGGTGCAGCTCGAGGTCTAGCTTATCTGCATGAGGATTCAAACCCTCCAGTCATACACAGGGACTTCAAGTCCAGCAATATCTTGTTGGAACATGATTTCACACCAAAAGTTTCTGACTTTGGATTGGCCCGAACTGCCATGGATGAGGAAAACAGACACATATCAACTCGTGTCATGGGAACTTTTGGGTGAGAATTCTTCTCCCGCTGTATAAAGTTGTGTGACATAAAAAAATGATATTATAATATGTACATGAATCTGGGGTTATTTACAGATACATTTCAGAATATTTTGTCCGCATCTTGAGCTGAAAGGTAATCTCCTCACTAGGATGCCACTGTCTTTGGATCATTTAAGGCAACTTCAAACAAATGTTGGTAATTCCAGGAAGTTGGTGAAATTGGTGTGGTAACTTTGAGATACAATTAAACAAGGCTGTTAATACCAACTTTCCAGTGATAATATGTTTTATTCTGATTAAAGGTAGCAAGGATTTTTTTGGAGGGGATAATATTAATCTCTAGCTGGCTGTCAATTACACATAACTTCCTCCTGGATTTTATGCTAATAATTCTTTTCTATCGTTTTAACCAGCTATGTAGCTCCAGAGTATGCAATGACTGGTCATCTTCTAGTGAAGAGTGATGTATACAGTTATGGCGTAGTGCTTCTTGAGATCCTAACTGGAAGAAAACCAGTGGACATGACGCAGCCACCAGGTCAAGAGAATCTAGTTGTTTGGGCACGTCCACTTCTCACAAGTAAAGAAGGGTTGGAAACGATTATGGATCCATCTCTACGACCCCATATTCCTCTAGACAGCGTGGCCAAAGTGGCAGCTATTGCTTCAATGTGTGTGCAACCAGAAGCATCACACCGTCCTTTCATGGGTGAGGTTGTTCAGGCTTTAAAATTATTATGCAATGAGTGTGATGAGGCAAAAGAAGCTGGTTCCAGGAGTTCCAGCCAGGATTTATCCATTGATATGGATGCTGAGGTCAGTGGTGACTCAAGACAGCTGCTAGATCCTTTTCAAAACCTGGCAATCGCGGCAGCTAACTACGATTCGGAGCCAGATATAGAGAGGGCATTGTCAATGTCAAATTTGTTTGGTTCATCTGCGAGGTATAACAGGCAGGCATCTTCATTTAGGAGATACTCTAGTTCTGGTCCATTGGCAACAGGAAGGAGCAGATGGTTTTGGCAGAGACTGAAGCGATTGAGGGGGGAAAGTGTGAGCGAACATGGGATTGTTTTCAGAATATGGTCACCAGGTTCACATTAACATTAACACCTTCCAGTTTCTGAATTTCTGACTGTGAGAAAGAATGCATCTAGTCCTCCACCAAACAACACTGATCCACAACAGGGCTTGTAATGGTGAAGAAACTGACAAGAAATGCAAGAAAGTCACAGGTCTGGTCGAGGAGAAAGTTCATAACCTGGAAGGATGTAACTTCAATATGCTCTATTCTCAGTATTAAGCTTCAGAGGTCTGGTCGAGGAGAAAGTTCATAACCTGGAAGGATGTAACTTCAATATGCTCTATTCTCAGTATTAAGTTTCAGAGGTAACAAGTGCTAAGTGAGGCTGATTTCGTGCTTCCAATGTAGGGTCGTTGCAACAATAGCCCGGAAGCTTGTAGAAGGAGGCAATGGCACATGTCACCTGAACGTACAGAATTTTTGTTTCAGATCATAAACTGCTTATGTGCGGGAACAGATCCCCACAACACTGTTCCGAGTCATCCCGGTCAAATTTTTGAGAGTCTTATTTATTGAATTGATGAATTATTTTTAACTAAAATAGGCACGGAATAATAGGAACAGATGATCTGATTCCACTTTTGTGCCTTAATTTACAGCTATGGATCTTCCCAACAGAAAATGGAAAAAGAGAAAAAAGACTTATTTTCTTTTTCTAAAACATGAAATTTAAGGCATTCAATGACATATCAAGGTGGTCTTTGATCGGAGTTAAGATTCAGTTTTAATTTTTTTTTTTTGAGCACGAGGGAAATTCTTTTTGAAAGGCTCAGGGGGTAGCACCTTGTGTATAATAGGGGGCTCAGCGGGTAATACCTCCAATGGGAGGGCTCAATGAGCAACGTTCCTAGCGGAGGGCCTAACGAACAACACCCCATTGGATAAAAACCTCGGCTGTCCCAGGCTTTTATGAGGGCTGTAGCAACGCGTCATGGAATCAAATCTGGGATTTAGCGCACACCAAGTCGCACTCTCAACCATCCGGCCACAACCCTCGAGGGCAACTGATATTTTTTGATATAATTTTACACTTTAATTTAATAAAATAATATTTATTATATCTTATAAAAGTGGTATTAGAATTAATAATAAGAATTTATTTAAATCTTTTGTAAAATATTGAGTTAAAATTATATTTTAATTACTATTTTAAAATTTTTAAAATTATGTGATTGTTTGGTAAGTTTAGATTGTTAAAAAAACTTAATTATTATAAATTAATAAAAATTTAACGACTTAACAACACCACCCTGCAAAAATTTCACTTAGGCGCAGAATTTGAAAAGGTCCAGTAGTACACAATCTTACCCTTAACTAATAAAAAAGTTGTTTCTAAAATAAATTTAATGACTTAGTTACTCGAAAATGATAGAAATTTAATTTAGATTTTGTGATGCTATTAATATTAATTTGAAAACATTAAATTTAGGCTATAATATAAATAAAAGAATTTGCTCAAAAATTTTTATAAAATATTGGGGTGCAATTTAAAATTTTTGATGAAAATAAGCAAAGTATTTTATTTACTTCTAATTTTTTCCTTTATTTTTATTTTTAAATGCGTAGCACATAAAAGTAATTTATAAATTACACACTTTAAATTTATTATTTGATAAATTATAAATTTAAAATTAAGTAATCAATTCATATTTATAAACAGCGCATATCGTCTATTTGGGTCATACCTCAGAACCTGAAATATTTTAGATTGATAAGCGTAAGTTATAAATTCTAATCTAACATGAGTGACTTTGTAGAAAAAATAAATTGTGTAATGCCTCTATAATAACATAAAAATTGTGTATTTTAAACCTTAACATTTCCAACAAAATAGATTATAATATTTTGAAACGTTCAAATTGAACCACAACATTTTCAGAATATTCAAAATAGACTTAAGTGGATAGAAATTTTAACGAAATTAATTCTCCGTCAGCTAAACGCTATGTCAATACTGACGTGATATTATTTTTATTTTTTGAATAAAAATGAGTTTACTCTCACATGACAAATGAGATTCACTATCTAAAATATATAAATATGGACCTATTATTACGTATCAAGTGAGACCTACCGTATGAAATGTATAAAAAATAACATTCGTTAGGTGATTGTGGGATCTACTCAATTTTCGTCAAATTTTTCTTTCAATTAAGATATCTTATAAACGTTTTGAAAATTTTATCTTAAATAATTAAGACGGTGCTTATTTTCATTTTTATTTTTAATTTTATATTTTTGTTTTCAAATTCAATAAAAATTTTTTGTTTATTTGAGTTTTTAGTTTCTACTTTTAATTTTAGTTTCTTCCCGCTTTCAAAAATTATAAAAACTATAAAAAGTGATTCTTTTTCTTATTTTTGTTTTTTATAATATGATTTATTATCATTTAAATATATATTATTTAATTATTAATAAAAATTATTCATAATTTAATTCAACATTATATTTATATATTTAATAAATTAAAATTAATCATCAATAAAATTATGAATAATTTAATTTTATTTAATTTTTATAATTAAAAAATATAAATAAATTTAAAATATATAAATATTCAAATAAAATTTGATTTAATAATTAAAATATATTTTAAATAAATATTAATTTAT
>JANQAP020000233.1:591512-612358 GCA_026874005.2 Erythroxylum coriaceum
GTATTAGAATTAATAATAAGAATTTATTTAAATCTTTTGTAAAATATTGAGTTAAAATTATATTTTAATTACTATTTAAAAATTTTTAAAATTATGTGATTGTTTGGTAAGTTTAGATTGTCAAAAAAACTTAATTATTATAAATTAATAAAAATTTAACGACTTGACAACACCACCCTGCAATTATTTCACTTAGGCGCAGAATTTGAAAAGGTCCAGTAGTACACAATCTTACCCCTAACTAATAAAAAAATTGTTTCTAAAATAAATTTAACGACTTAGTTACTCGAAAATGATAGAAATTTAATTTAGATTTTGTGATGCTATTAATATTATTTTGAAAACATTAAATATAGGCTATAAAATAAATAAAAGAATTTGCTCAAAAATTTTTATAAAATATTGGGGTGCAATTTAAAATTTTTGACCAAAATAAGCAAAGTATTTTATTTACTTCTAATGCTTTTCCTTTATTTTTATTTTTAATTGTGTAGTACATAAAAGTAATTTATAAATTACACACTTTAAGTTTATTATTTAATAATTTATTAATTTAAAATTAAGTAATCAATTCATATTTATAAACAACGAATATCGTCTATTTTAGTCATACCTCAAACCTGAAATATTTTAGATTGATAAGCGTAAGTTATAAATTCTAATCTAACATGAGTGACTTTGCAGCAAGAATAAATTGTGTATTTTAAACCTCTAACATTTTCAACAAAATAGATTATAACATTTTGAAACGTTCAAATTGAACTCTAAATTTTTCAGAATATTCAAAATAGACTTAAGTGGATAGAAATTTTAACAAGATTAATTATCCGTCAGCTAAACGTTATGTTAATATTGACGTGATATTATTTTTATTTTTTGAATAAAAATGAGGTCTACTCTCATATGACAAGTGACATCTCCTATCCAAAATATATAAATATGAACCTATTGTATAAAATGTATAAAAAATAATATCCGTTACGTGATTGTAGGATCTACTTAATTTTCGTCAGATTTTTCTTTCATTTAAGATTTCTTCTAAACATTTTGAAATTTTATGTCAAATAATTAAAATGTTTCGATTCAAGTTATATTTTATTATAAACATTAGGGTTTAATTGATCTTTGAGCTAATATAAGTAAGCGATCCAAATATGGGCTTATAGGTGATGGGTTTAATTAAGGCCCAAGGGCTAGGACTTTTCCAAATAAGACAGTCCATGAAGTCTCCTAGTACACGTTAAAATTACCGAGGAGAAGACTACCGAGTCATATAGCAGTTTACGGCGCGTAGTTCACTCGATCGAAGCCAGAAGATCTCCCTATCCGCCACCACAGCCACCACCACCAGCGATATGGTATTTGTTAATTCTCCTTTGGATCGCATTTCTAGGGTTTTGTACGATGAGCTTAATTTATTTTTATTTCGGTAATTTTGAAGGCACCCAAACCGATCACCAGTCCCGTCCCAGAATCATGGTACCCTACCTTATCAGTCTTCATGCTCGCTATCGGCCTCGTGATCACTGCTTCTTTCTTCATGTAACCTCTCGATCTGATCTTTGAAACTGTTCGTTTCTTTCTATGAGTATTGCGATATGATTGAATTTCCAGTTTTAATGTTGGTAGATCCGTGGTGTTGTGGCTTAGTGAATGTATCGGATTTGATTCGATTAGTCAATAACGTCTGATTCTTTCTTGCTATGAGGCTCATATTTTAAACCTGCAATTTTAATGTGCATTCTAGCTCCTTTCCGTGGAATCCGTGTGAAAAGTTTGGAACTTTGAATTGCTAGACATCTATTTTCTAAAAGATCCGTTCTCTTTCTTGATGAAAGTAATTAAAAAGAAGAGAACGTAGTACAATTCTGCACAGTTTGATTAACATCCACCAATTAACTCGGCATGTCCGGTAATTATATAAAATCAATCTGGTATTTAACTACAATACTCGTGAAATTTCAGCTCATAGTAATTAACTGATGTGCAACTAGCAGTATCCTGTTGTTTAGGGTTGGAACCTTTGCACTGCATTATGGCCTTTTCAGTGTGCTCTTTGGACTGCCCTATGCGGTCTGCTGTTAAGCTCATTTGATATTTTGGGAACAATTTGGTTGATTTTTGTCTTCTCATCATGGTTCTCTTTATAAGTTTCAAACTGGAGTTGGGCCTTTTCTGTGTAGAAGTTTGCTTGTCCTTGAGTAAAATAATTGAGGTATATAGTGAACTTTATATTTATAACCTTTTCTTTGTCTGTCTATCCTCTGTTAATTGTGGATAGTGTTTCCGAGGTTTCATAGGATGTGATGGAGTAGTTACCTTCTAGTTTTCTGTGTGCTTAAAATCCTTTCTCTCTTTTAATGATGTCCTGATGTGCAAAACTCGGTAGAAATACTTCATTAAATAAATGTACTGATTTGAGGTTTTATCTTGATATTTATATGGAGTTACGTAAGTTTTTAAAAGAATTTCCCTTAATATAATTCGATGAAGTTTTTAGAGCGATTTAAACGTGGTGAAGTTACTCTGGTCATTGAAGTAGTTGTTTGAATCTTTAAGATCTTTTAGTTCTTTGAGGTTTTCCAAGCATGTGTCAGTATGGAATGCTGAAGGTTGATTCTGGTGTAAATATGAAAGAAATATCTGACCATGAAGTTTTCTGTTGCTTGAATAAAATTAATAGTAATATTAATACCTGTTTATTATTAAGCACTCGACCGCGAAATAAGATACTTATGTGCAGTAATTTGACATCGTTTTGTTTTCCTGCATACAATGCACCATGCAAATAATTCCATTGTGATGTTTTGCAGCTACGAAGCAACTTCTTCCCGGAGAACTAGAAGCCTCGCCAAAGAGCTTACTACTGGAGCTTTGGCATCGTTCTTTCTGGTATATTTTCTTGTATGTTTGTGTATTTGATTTGTTGTTCTGATTCATTTGCTAACCTATACACTTTGTGCAGGGTTTTGGCTCTTTGTTTTTGCTGCTTGCTTCCGGTGTCTATGTTTAAGATCTTGATATTAGACCAGCTAAAATTTTGCTAAAAAGGAATATTTTCCTTTCAATGGTGTTATGTTCTTCATTGTTTAGTTAAATGGTTCTGAGTTGGTGACTGTAATGATTACTTCTGATAATCCTTTTAGCGTCACAAGTACCTCCTCTCAATTGTTGAGTATTTCATATTTTAGGCGATAGAATTAAGATTCCCAGTTGCCCCTTTTCCTTACCTTTAGTAAGAATGGGGATGATTTTGTGAGAACTTTGCAAGTTTAAGATGTTGGGAGGATTGCATCCTTCATGGTGAACATGTTTAGATGTTATCTGGAGTATGTATGGCAATCGATTGGGCCGGCTAGGCTGAAGTAGATTCTGCTTTTGGATTTAGGCCCGGCACGAAGCCCGATCAGGCCAGAGGCTCTAGGCTTGAGAATACAAAAATCAACACTCTCCTTCGTCATGAACGCCTAAAAGCTCACAGCACAGTTTCTTTGTCTTTATCTTCGTGGCTCTTGACTGGAACGGTTTAAAGGACACCAGTTATAGTATTGAGATCAAAATTAAGTCTGAAAAAAAATCCAGTTAATGAGCAACTAATATCTGAGAGCCTATGGAGATCGTATGGCACAAACATCGATTGCGACTTGCATGAATATAATTCACTCTACTTTGTACTGAGATTTTGGTGGTTTGAGTTGATTGGATAAGGTTCGGGTTTAAATTTAGACAAATTAGCTTTTTGATGAGTTTAAGGCTTGGGAACGAAGGTTTTTAAAAAAGTTGAAATTAAAAAAAACGAGTCCAATTCAAATCTTAAAAAAGTTTTGAAAATATTTAGTTTTTAAATAATTTTTTGGCTCAATAATCAATTTAAAAGTTGAAAAGAGTTGGAAAAAAAATTAGGGTTGGAGTTTTAATTAATCTAATTAAAAATTTGATCATTTAATAAATTAATTTAATTTTAGTTTAAATTTATTAAATTTTTTTCTAGTTATATAAAATTAAAATTTTAACAAATCTTAAATTTAGATTTGTTAATACATTTAAGGTGACTTTAATATCATTAATTTTATATAATTAGAAATTAACTTATATGAAAAATATTTTTTCTCCAAAATGATTTATTATAATTAGATTTCAGAAAATTTATTAAATGTTATATATGGTAAAAGGGACTGTTTCTGATTTTGGTTTATTATTTTTGTTTTTATTTTTTCCTATTTTCAAAATTTATAAAAACTATAAAAAGTATTTTTTCATAATTTGGTTTAATATTTAACTAAATATATATTATTTAATTATTTAAAACTAATTAAAAATAATTTATCTTTAAGTTTTATATAATATGTAATTATTATCAATAATAAAAATATAACTAACGTTAATATTAATAACTAAACAGATGTTTGGTTTTAAAAAAAAAAAAAGTAAAAGTGAAACTAAAGGACCCTCGTATGCTTCAATCTACAAAATGATTAAGAAACTTCAAAAGTTACTAATTATCTTAAAATAGGAGGGATTAAGAACGTGAAGCAATTTAGACATTGCTTATCCATTGAAACTGTGTATATATATATATACATATATATGTTGTTTATTATGAAAATTTAATTGAGTGAAATAAATAAAAAAGACCTCAGAGGAGGATTAAATTACCAAAAGACCACAGCCGTACCCTCGTTACTTTCACCGCGATTGGCCTCTTCGTCACTCGCCATTGACGATCACAGTTTTATGTCTCACTTCTACACTCCATTCATGGTCAGACCAGGGTTTTAGGGTAATAGTCTTTGTCCTTGTTCTTCTCCTACGCTCTCTACACTACAAGTTTCGACAATGGAGGGTCACGTTCCGAAGAAGAGAGGTCGCAAACCTAAGCCCAAGGACGAAAAGGAACAACAGCAACAACAGAGTGCTGGCAAGATGAAGGAGGGAAAGAGGTCACAGCAACATTCCGTCGACGACAAGTACTCTCAGTGGAAAGCTCTTGTTCCTGTTCTTTATGACTGGCTCGCTAATCATAATCTTGTTTGGCCTTCTCTCTCTTGCAGGTATGGGTTCTCATTTCTAGGGTTTTTGGGTTTTTATTTCTTTTTTTGTTATCTGGGTAATCTTTGGTTTGCCTCCATTTCCAGTTTAAAGTGTGTTGGTGTGGGTGTGGTTATGTCAATTTGGGATCTATCTGTTTGATTTGTCCAAGGGTGATATCTTTTATCGGTGTGAGGGTGGGGTTTTTAGGGAGTGGTTTGGGTGGGTACTTACTTTTTTTGGTTTTAAGTGAATAAAGGTTTGTTCTTTTTGGTTCAAGCTTCGTAGAACATTTGTTTAGTCATGTTTTCTCTATAGCTTGCCGATTACTCGACTTTGTTGTCAATAGGTGGGGGCCGCAGCTGGAGCAGTCTACTTACAAGAATAGGCAGCGCCTCTACCTCTCCGAGCAGGTATGCTTGCTATTTGAGTGTTATGCTTGAATTGCAAACGTCTTTTTAAGTTGGTAGGTGTGCATCTATTATGTGTGGCTTTTGATGAACACTGGTTCTTAGTTCTTAGCGAAGTATTCATTTTCTTCTTAGCACATTTATTATGTCTCATTTTGGCACATTGAAAATTTGTTACCAAGTTACTACTTGAGCAAGTTTGAGGTTCTCGGCAATAATGCATTTCCCTATTGCAATTAGATCTTTTTTTCTTGTTAAGTGTTCCTACACATGTGGGAAATCTTTTAAGGAATCTTCACTCTGAATTATGAACTTCGGTTCTTCATGTTTCTTGTATGGAAGTATGAACATTGTTTCTCATGGATGTTAGCTATGTGATTTTTGTCTTGGCAATCGTGTTTTCTTCTTCTTCAGTTATAATTTTATGAATTGCACTTGTAGACAATGGTTTTCCTGATACAATTTACTGATATATTTGTCTTACTTGCTGTGGCTAGACTGATGGTAGTGTTCCCAACACTCTGGTGATTGCTAATTGTGAAGTTGTGAAGCCTAGAGTTGCTGCTGCGGAGCACATATCTCAGGTGATTACCTGTCACCAAAATCATTTCATTCTTTTACTCCTTAGTTGTGGTCCTCTATTTGTCACAGAATTGTCTCATATTGCTAATTCTTATATATTCCAGTTCAATGAAGAAGCACGTTCTCCATTTGTACGAAAGCACAAAACTATCATACATCCTGGAGAGGTGAGAATCTCTTGAACAAAATATGTACAAACATGTTTCTGTTTCCTGCATCATTATAGTCATTTTACGTTTTAACCGGTGAAATCCTTATATATACCTGTTAATAGGTACAATGATTCTTCAATGTATGTTAAAGGCCTGCCCTGCTGACTGCTTACCTGCTTCTTATGTGTCTTCCTTCTCCACACTTGTATATTATTTTCTTTTATATGGGCATTCCAAAAATTTATTCATCATCTTTTTTCAGGTAAACAGAATAAGGGAACTCCCTCAAAACAGCAGTATAGTGGCCACTCATACTGACAGCCCTGATGTGAGTTTCTTTCTTATGATTGTTTATATAGGGGGTAGGATTGTTTTGTTTTATTAAGAATCTTATTTCTGTTTGCATTGCAACTTAACTTCAGGTTCTCATATGGGACGTTGAAGCACAGCCTAACCGCCATGCTGTACTTGGAGCTGTAAATTCTCGCCCAGATTTGGTATACATTTGCATCATAAATGTGGCACTTATGTTGTTCTTCATTTGGATTCTGTCCATATCTTGTTGATACTTTTGACAGCAGTTATGGAATTTCCCTATTACCACCGGATAGATTCTTTTGTTACATTTTTTTTAATGCAGAAAGGAAATACAATGGAATCTGATGGGGTTTCATGATTCTGATCAGTCTTTTCCATAAAGTGACTTCTTGCATGAATTGAGAACTTAGGATATTTGATTAGATGTATTTTCTCTGACCTTTTGATAAGTTTGTCGTCTAGCACTCTATTACAAAATAACTGTTACTTTAAGGCTTTTTCTGAAACAACAATTCTTGCAGATTTTGACTGGACATCAGGATTATGCAGAATTTGCTCTTGCAATGTGCCGGACTGAACCCTTTGTGCTTTCTGGAGGTTGGACTGTTTGTTGTTTTCTATCTTTTACCATATGTTGTGATTTCTTAATCCTTTCTGTCTTCAATTATTGTATATCATTCAATAATTTTCTATTTTAGTGTCTTTGTCAGAATCTTCTTGGAATTTGTTTTTCTTCATTAAGACTTTACTCTCAGTTGCAAGGTTTTCATTGCAGGGAAAGACAAGTCTGTAGTTTTGTGGAGTATCCAGGACCACATCACATCATCTGCTACTGACACATCAGGAGCCAAGGGTTCAAGTGGATCTATAATTAAAAAGACTGGGGATGGTAATGATAAAAATGCTGATGGCCCTTCTATTGGACCACGAAGTGTTTACCATGGGCATGAGGATACGGTTGAAGATGTGACTTTCTGTCCATCTAGGTATCTTCAGTGACCTAGCTATGGTGTATGGATTAACATGGTGTTTGCTCACCACTGTGTTTTCAGAATGCAAGTCTTAAGGTTTATCTAAATAAGTGAGCTTTTGGACGGTAGGCTGTGGTGTTTCTGGAATGCAATTGACTTCTTTTTCTAATTTTAAAAGAGTAGGCTGTTATTTTCACAGGAAATATATTTACATACCTTCCTGATGATGGTTTCTTCTTGGAAGATGTTTTCTTGAGACCTATATTGTTGATATTAACAAACATTGGGTGGTATTATTAGCTTTACCCTATCTATGTCTTAAACATAATGACTGCATTGGAAATTAAAAAAAAAAAAGTCTTTGTCTTGCTTCCTAGACTTGTTTTATTATATCTGACAAAACATGCATTCCTGGTGAAGGGCACAGGAGTTTTGTAGCGTAGGAGATGATTCATGCCTTATATTATGGGATGCTCGAGCAGGCACCAGCCCAGTTATCAAGGTTATGTTCTTTTCTTCTGTTTCTTTAGTTTCTTGTTAAGATTCCAAATTAAAAGTTTGCCCTATATTGAAACTTTATACATTCTCTCCAAAACAAAAGCCATTCCTTGAATTTATGAGTCTGCAAATTATGTCAGACTTCCTTGATTGATACTTGCAGTATACAAATTTGATCAAGTTGTTAGGGATTTTATTCTACCCCTTCAAAGGAAGCGACACGTGATGTTGATGCATCGGGACTTCTTCTTACCTTTGGTCCTCAGCTACATAATTTTTACCTATCAAGAGATTTCCTTGATTCTGATCTGCTGGTGTCCAGAACTAGAGATTTTTGTCTTAATTCTTGTTGAACAGATTATTTTCTTCCTTTGTAAATATCTGTTTGTCTTTTCTTTCACCCTTGTTCAGTGACATTAGATAGAGGAAGTGTTGCATTACTCATTACGTAATTCCCTATAAATTGTTTTTGTGAAGCTTTTTGGTAGAATCTCATGTTACCAACACATTTTCTGTTTTATGTTGACAGGTTGAAAAGGCTCATGATGCTGATCTTCACTGTGTTGATTGGAATCCTCATGATGATAATCTTATTTTAACTGGGTGTGTGTTTAATTTATTCTCTTTTGGATTTGGCAGTTTTCTTTCATGCATTGGTATGTCTTACACTTACCAAGGTTGTTTTTGTATTTTATCTCCAGGTCTGCAGATAATTCTGTTCGCATGTTTGACCGACGCAATTTTACTTCTAATGGAGCTGGGTCACCTGTCCACAAATTCGAGGGCCACAAAGCTGCAGTACTTTGTGTACAGGTACTCTACACACCTTCACTTTTATTTTCCTTTAATTCTTTTCACATGCACCTGTAGCCTGAAAAGTGTTACTGGGAAGTCCTTTATATGAATTGTCCCTCTTTTCAGTGGTGTCCAGACAAGTCATCAGTGTTTGGAAGTTCTGCAGAGGACGGCCTCTTAAACATTTGGGATTATGAGAAGGTATGGATGTCAATATCTTTATAGCACGTACTTCTAAATTTGACACGTTGTAGACGCTTCCTTGACTGATGAGGTGACGAAGATGTCTATAGTAGCAAACTCTAAGAAGGTTTCCCTTTTGTTGTGGGTGAATGTGTGTGTTCCTATTCGTGTGTGAAAAATGATGCATATGCATAATTAGGTAATAGATACTGAATATGTGTGGACCATATATATTTGCACCCCCATTTGTAGTGTCTATAATGGTATCTAGCATTCGTATTTCACATTGAGTAATTGGCAAAATTGCTGACAGGCCCCAGTGACTTTTCCCTTAAGATTATACCTTTCTTTGCATCACGTTTGTGAAATATAGATGATCTTTCTTTTTAGTCTATGAAAAAGCAAGTGACCATAAGCTGATAAAACTGTGGCCTATTTGAGACATTGAACAACTGTAGACTGCAGCGTTGTCTCTCATTTGAAAAGTCTAGTTTAAATGTTTTGTTTGTCTGGTTTAGATGTGATTCTGGTTATTACCTCCTGCAGGTTGGTAAAAAGACTGAGCGTGGGGCTAGAGGCCCAAGTACTTCTCTGGGATTGTTTTTCCAGCATGCTGGGCACAGGTTCGTACCTGATTTGATCTGACGCTCATTGGTATCTCTCATGAAAATGCAAACTTGTTTCACTTTTGTTCAGGGACAAAGTTGTTGATTTTCATTGGAACACATATGATCCTTGGACGGTCGTCAGCGTGTCTGATGATTGTGATACAACAGGTGGAGGAGGCACATTGCAGGTCCGTTATTTTTCCTTCCTACTCAAAATCGATTACATCCAGCCCTCCTCAAATAGAGAGAGATTTAATTCTGGTAAAACTAATTGATGATGGAGATGATATCAAATGAAAAGGTTTTATTGGTAAATGCAGATATGGCGGATGAGTGATTTGCTCTATAGGCCAGAGGATGAGGTACTGAGCGAGCTGGAGA
The DNA here is from genome assembly GCA_026874005.2 of Erythroxylum coriaceum. NCBI lineage: Eukaryota > Viridiplantae > Streptophyta > Magnoliopsida > Malpighiales > Erythroxylaceae > Erythroxylum > Erythroxylum coriaceum. The sequence goes on from JANQAP020000233.1 coordinate 601,439, forward strand.
AGTTCAAGTCCCATGTTGTTGCATGTGGATCAAAGCCTTGAGTTGAGAGAGGGACAGAGAACCTAAAGGAACTATGCAAAAAGCACTAACAGTAACTTCATTATGTGATTTAACTGTGTGGTGCTTTTCCTTCAAAGAGAACTTAAAAGACACCCTTTTGTTTCAGATTGTTAAAACAACAGTTTAGTTTTGACGAGACACAACACTTGTGCTCCGGCGGACTCTTGGACTATCTCCGCCTTCCCAATTTCAGCTGATCTCAAGTCCTGCAAACATCTTTGTTCTTGTTTGCCCTTGTTTTGCATGCTGTTCCAACAACGACGGTGCAATGAAATTTTTGCTGAGTAACAACGATTTAATTAAAGTTTTGTTGACAGGCAGAATTTGGGGAAGTCCAGGTAGAGGATGTTTTTAATAAACTCATAAAAAAAACATATACGTATTAAAATGAATTGTAAACAAATCTGTTCTGTTCTTTTTTTTTGAAAAGCAAATCTGTTCTGTTCTTAATTCTACAAGGATAGTCACATAACAGTAACAGAAACCCGACTAACACGGTCAATACTCATACGCCCACCACAGCCCTCCTCTTTTGTCACTGCTTCATATATAAACATATATATATACACGCATTTCCCGCCAAATTTGTGTGACTCCTTCTCTCTCTTACATCCACGTGGCATAAACAATGTATCACAATATCTGTGAGTAGGACCCACAAGCAACCACGGAGTACAAGTACAAATTCCATTCCAGATTCAAATTCGGGATCCTTCCTGTCCTGTCCTGTCTTGCTCATCTCACGAAGCTTCCCTCTTCCTCTTGTCAGTTTTAACTAGTATTATAATCAGTAGTTACTACTGCTACAACTACAATGGAGGTGGAACAGAGTGAGATGAGGAAGAGGAAAGCTCTAGACGTTGGTGGTGTTAACCAGACGGCTGTGAAGAGTCCACGGACGAAGGACGACATCGACGACGTGGGTGAGGACATTGTGGCGTGGTTGTTGGTAGACGACCATACGGTGGCCGAGCTCATGAAGTTTCTAGACGCCAGCTCATCAGAAATGGCGTCCACCACCAGAGTAAAGTTCATAGACAACCCCTACTCCTACTTGTCCTTGACATTTCAGTCGTCTTCGTCATACATAACTATCAACGGCAATGAGGAGAGCTGCGGGTCTTCGTTCTCGGGATCCGACTCGTCGGTCATGGCCACCGTGGACATGGTAGGGATCGGGATGGTAGTGAGAGGTGTTTCGTGGGTAGCGCGTGAGGAGAAAAAAGATGGCGGGGAGGGAGCTCGTTTTGTCAACGACGGCGAGGAATTTGACTGCCCGTGGGACGATGACTGTGTGATGAAGTTTTCGCAAGAAGACTGTTTGTTTATGAAATTTTATGATATAACATAATATATTATTAATTCTAATCTTTTTTTTTAAACTCATTTATTACGGTCTACAAAAATTATATATAATTAATAATATTTTTATATTATTTTTATTTACTTTAATAATAATATTTTTATATTATTAATAATAAATTATATATAATTATTAAAGAATAAAAAATTTTAATAAAATTTTTATTAATAAAAAATAAAAATTTTAATAAAATTTATTATTTAATTGTTTGTATATATTTTTATATAAATAAAAATATAAATAAATTATTTTTAAATATAAATCATAAATAATAGAATAAAATATAATATAATAAATAATTAATAATATTTTTTAATAATTAATAATAAATTGTATATAATTAATAATAAATAATAAAAATTTTATGGAAAATATTAAAAAATTATTTGTTACGGTTGTTACTTGAACCATAATTTTTTAATTGGACATGATTTTTGTTTTAAAATTATAACGTTCAATCTCCTGTAACAATTATTTTAATGGCAGGAGTATAATAGTCATTTATTATACATTACATTTCATTCCATTCATCTTCCAAACAACATTTTACTACATTACATTACGAATCATTTCATTCCTTTCAAACAACTTTTCATTAGATTACATTCCATTTTATTATAAACTACATTACGAATCATTTCATCCCTTTCAAATAACTTTTCATTAGATTACATTCCATTCTATTATAAACCGTCCTGTTACATTCTATTCCATTAATTATATCTAGCCAAACAGACCCTAGAGAAAAAGGTTTTGTTAGGGCGGATTGGTGGCAGTGGTGACTTAGTGACGTGACCGTCAAATGAATGGAAGTTTTCACAATGGAAGTGAAGTGGAAGCTGTAACTTTAAAAGAAAATGGAAGTAGACCAAACAGAAGATTAGTAGGTTCTGGTTGGACTCCTGGGTAGCAAATTTGGGACTTCTTTGCAACTTAGTACTCTCTAAATTACCTGAGGCCATATTGTCTTCTCATGTTAATCACTATGTTGATGACACTGGTACCTGGGATTGGAGCTCGTTTCAAAATTGGCTTCTTACTACCGTATGCCATTACATTGCTGCTATCCCTCCTCCTAGACCAATGACGGGACCAGATACCCTAAGTTGGAGAGTTTCGAATGACGGTTGCTTCACAGCGACTTTTGCCTACTCACTGATTGAAGGACAAATAAACACTCCTGATGCTGGAGTTTGGTGTTTGGTGTTTGGTGTGGCGGTGGAATGGGCCGCAGCACATGCGATCTTTCCTTTAGCTCCTGGCTAGAAATGGTCTCCTAACAAACCAACAACGTGTAATCCGTCATTTAGCCACAGACAATGCTTGCTACTCGTGTGGGCTGCTGGAAGACTCCTTGCATGTCGTTCGTGATTGCTCTAAGGCACGTGCAGTTTGGTCGGCCTTCTTTATTCAGAGAGTTATGAGCAATTTTTTTGAATTGAACTTAATGGACTGGATTAGACATAATCTTTCTAATCATACCGTGATCTCAGGATTTAAATGGTCCACCATATTTGGGGTTACTTGTTGGCTACTTTGGTCTTGGAGAGATAGGATTTTGTTTGAGGAAAATTTTTCTTGGCCAAGCTCTCCTCTGATCATTATTTTGGATTCTATGGCATGGATTTTTAGAGTTAATTTTCGGTTTGGTAACATTCCTCTTGCCATTGGTTGGAAAAAAGGAGCAGCTCATTGGGTGGACAAAACCTCTTCATGGATGGGTCAGGCTAAACACAGATGGGACTTATAGAAGTTCTTCCAATTCTACGTCGGCGGGTGGGTTGATTCGTGATAATTCTGGTTTATGGCTTGCAGGATTCGTGCACAATATAGGCACCTGTTCATCCTTTTCGGCTGAGTTATGGGGAGCTTTTACAGGGTTAAAGCTCGCTTGGGATCTTGGTTTCCGACAAGTGGAGCTAGAAATGGATTCGCTACTTGTTGTTTACATCCTTTCCTCCTTGGGCACGTTACAAGAATCGTCTGCTCCTTTGACCTATTATATTCGGGACCTGCTCGTTAGGAATTGGCAGGTGAAGATACGACATATTTTCCGCGAGGATAACCGATATGTAGATTGATTGGCGAATTACACACACTCTTGCACTTTTGGTGTCACTATGCTTACTCATACGCCTTCAGGGTGTCTATCTATCCTGTTTGAGGATATGGCAGGGGTGTCGTTTCCTAGACAGATCTTGTAGTTTGTTTAGTTTCTGTTTGATTCTTTCTCCTTTTATCCAAAAACAAAATAAAGGACAGGAAGAACATTTCTTGTCTTGCTGTTGAAAAATTGGAAATTGGATATTGTAAAGAGAAATACATTGCATTGTGTTTTTAGACTCTTGCTTTAGTCTGTTGCAACTTTTGACACTCCTCTTGTTCCATTACCTACCCTCTTTTACATTCTGGCACAAGGGACAGGCTTTTAATGTATATTATGTACACTACACCTATGCTCAATTGTTTAATTTTCAATGAATTTTCCTGATTGACGAAACAGAATGGGACGAGGATTCCGAGAGGCCTGGAAGACCGGACCACTGGACAATCTTAACAAAAGACAAGCCGAACAGATCCTTTTCAGAGAGGGCTTTTTGTCGACTGTTTTGTAATTCAGAAGTGGCAAAACTGGACTTGACCAAGGAGTCCAGTTCTATGTGACTGTTGAAGATAAAGTTTCCTCGTTGCTATCATGTGCAGTAAGTGTTTCTGAAGATTCAATTGCCTCTGCTTCTTTCTAGGACCGTATATCCAAAGTAGACAATTTAAAAAAACATATTCCATTCTCTTGAATTGTGAGGTCAACACCTTCTGTCAGCAACAATGAGTCGAAAGGTTTAGATATTTTGGAACCTGCTGAATCAACTGAATCGACAATCTTTAAACTAATGCCTTGTTATTTCCTTCTGAGTTGTGACTTGTAAACTTCTTTACATTTGTCTAATGAAGGACATCCTCTGCGCCATTAAAGTTACAGAAGTTCATTTGCAGGTAAAAACAATTATCATGTGATTGGTATATTTGTAATCAGAAATATCATGATCACTTGTAAACTTTTTGCTGAGAGCTGGGGTAAGGAGTTCAAACACTCTAGTACCAGACGACTAGGCCCTAGATTCCTTCAAATAAGAATTGAAAGAGAAGCTGTTTGATCATTGACTTAAAGGGGCTCAAAAAAGCAAAGAAAATGTTTAGATACCAAGATGATAAGTTACTTAAATCAGTTGATATCTTCTCTTTAGACTTCATTGGTTCTCAAGGGATAGTAAAGTTGTTCCCATTTAGAAAAGGAAAGAAAGGAATAAAGCATACGCACCTACTAATGCATCATTAGACTTTTAATCTAAGATTTGCACGAGACCCAAGAATTGATCCCTCATTGGTTTGTTAAAGATTTTGGGACATGGAGAAAAGAGGAATGCTGTCACCAAGTGGAATCTGATATGGTGATATCAATATCAAACCTTAGTTGACAGAAAAAGATGATTGCAAATCCAACTGAATATAACTGAAAGTATGTTCTCATAGTACAACATGTGACAAATTCCTTTGATGAAATTTAGCTTCTGAATATTGGTGAAAACTATCTTTTTACCTTCGCATAATAGTTTCAGCAGATTTCTGTTCTCTAGAAGTCGTTCTTCAGTCAATGTTTGTTTCAGGCTCTACTGAGGATTTATCCCTGATGATGAACTTTAAAAGGGTTTTGATATAACTTTACTTGGTTTAAGTGTATGCCTTTTGCTGAAATGAACCAAATTAACCCTCCACCAGAGTCAATCAAATGCTTGGAATCCCTATCAACTTTAGCTACTTTAAAGATATGGGTGAATGATTATATGACTTTAAGTGAGAAAGATTTCATGGAATTTGAGAGCATAAAAGAAACATACGAAAACTGCTTTGCAGCAACAAGAAATCGGATGTAAGATCTTGCACTAGCACCCTCCAAAAGGAAATCCACCAAATCGAAGAAGCTGAGTATTATGAGATTGATGATTGGTTAATGTCTCACAGCTATTCTGAAGCTGGGAAGCTGTTGGCTAGAAGGATAAATTGTTAGTTTGAGGCTACACTTGGGTTTCGTTTTTTGTTGGTAACAACTATTGACCTTTGATAATGATGATTATAGGTAAAACAAGGATCCATGTAAATGATCATTAACATTTTTGGATTTATCTGCAGTGGTTAGGTTAAGGTGGGATGAGGGATGGAGATTCTCATTTAATTCTTTGATGAAAGAGACAACAAGGTGACAGATTGGTGTATGATATGAACAATCATCAAAGGTTGATTGAAGCCCACAAGAGGTGGAAAGAGACAGCAGGTGGGTCATTGCATGTTTTCTTCTTTTTTCCTCTGAGGGAAGAGCCTGGCAAATATCCCAATAATGGAGTCTTTAGACATTAGCTCCATTGATTTGACCATACAATGGTCTCAGACAAACACTACATAGTGTTAATCCACCGATAACACCAAGTTCAGAGGCTTTTTTGTTGTCACAGGAAAACTTGTGATCCAAGTTTGATCTCATTTGTTATTATGAAACACTCTAAAGAGGATACAACGAAGGATTCAATTATCAATAGCTTGTCGACCATTCGTGATGGTCAACTTTGATAGTTGTCCGCGATTGCTGCATCTTTTTGCAATGCGGTTGAGATTTATAGGCACAACCAGACAGACATATCTCGGGTATTTAGCATATAATGTGTTGTTTATGAACAGTCATTTTCTGTCTCTAGCGTACAGACTCAAGGATTTGGTATCTGCAGAGAGATCAGATGGCACCAAGTGGGTAGGCCAAGTGTATTGCAGATGAAGAGCTAATTAGTTAACTGTCTTACTGTATTTTGGCACATTACGTATGCATGGAATTTGACCCATCATTCTTATTGGGTCCCCCTCGACATAGCTTTGGCACTAATGTTCAAAGCAAACCAGATGATTGTAAGCATCTCTACTTATGTCTCATTGTTAAGGACATCCTGGAAAGCAATCTGATTGATTTCCATTGGCCCATTGTAGCTGCAATCTGATACAGAAACAAGTACCATATGGACACAGAAGTTTGGTTTCTATCTACAGTTTCATGTGAATAATATGACTTCTAGGCCAGTTCATCCATTGTCCCAATTTGTCTACTGGATTTCCATTGTAACTTACAAATTGTGTCTGAGCTACAAAGGGTTGGTTTGGGTTTTTGAGCAGAGACAAGCTAAAGAACAAAAAAAGAACTGATCAAGAAATTCCAGCTAGAAAGAGCCGGGTTCCTCGGATCCTGTCCATTGTGCATTGAAAGTTTTCTTGCCCTTGTAATCTTCATTCTCAACATAATCCTAGTTAGTGTTTGTTACTTTGTGCATTGGAGATCAGTAAGCTGAAACAGTAGACCAAACTCACAAAACATGGTGAAAGCAAATTGAGGAATTGGAAGAAGCTTCTTAAACCAGGCAATACATCTAAAAATTGTCCCAATCCCTCTTTTTCTCTCCTTTTCTTTCTTCTATGCTCACTAGCATGAACTAAAAGAAAGAAAGATGGAAATACTTAGAAAACATATCATGAAAATATAATCCTGAAAAATAGTAGTAGAGAGCAGTAAGTATCTAAACTCCAACACAATTATAATGTTGAAGAAGCCTAGTGGCTTCCCTAAGACCACTAAAATAAGCACCATGAGTGGTGGAGTAATGAGTTCTATGTGTGGCCTCCCCTGCAAATAGAACTTGGAGTGGTGGTGAACCAGCAGTTTCACAATTATCAATCATTGGTAATGGCTCTGCCAATGAATCCATATCCTCTCCACTTGATCCAACTGCTACATAACTGTAAGATCCCAGGAACAAAGGGTTAGTACCCCATTTGCTCCTCAAAACCTTCGTGAAAAGAATTTCATTTTTGTCTGTTCTTCCATCAGAATCAGCATTCCAGGTTTTATAATAAACTTGATTGCGAAAATGCGGTAAGAAACTTGATACTGTTGCTGAAACCCCATTGATAATCTCTTCATCACTAAGGGACTCTAGCTCAAGAGCTTCTTCCCCAGCAAACCAAGATAGCAGAACGCTAGAATTCTTATAAATTGGACATAAAGAAGCTGTCTTTCTTATCCACCATGGTACCTTTTTATCTCTCAGTTCAGAGTCCGGCTTACGAAAAGCCATTTGCAGAAATGGGAACTTCTTCCCCTCCTCGCCCCTTGAATTTATTTGCAGAAACAACTTGTTAACTAACCCAAATCCAAGTCTTGATATGGCCTGAGTCTTGAAAGATGGAAGAGGAGGGCTGAACATACCTGAATCTTTTCTAGTTTCAGCTTTAAGAACCCCAAGTGAGACTGTGACTATAACATGATCAGCCAACATAACCGAGCCGTCACAGAAATGTAGTTTCACTGGTTTATTAGCATGACCATTTTCAAGTGGTTGTTGAGCTCCAGATTGCCACTCTATTTTTGTGACCTTGCGGCCCAGTTGGATGAGACCATCCGGTAGAACAGAAGCTAGTGATTCAATCACACTCAGATAGCCTTTAGCAATGGTGATTTCTTCGTCAGGACACATGATGTACTCGCTCTCTGCATGGAAATCTAGAGTTGAGAGATCGTCAGCAGATGTGTAAACCCTCTGAGTGGTCTCGTGAATACCAAATATGGCTTCTTCAAGCGACTTTCTGCTCCAATTCCCACAACTTTTGACATCTTTCTGATCTCCCAGAGAATCCCAATAAGCATCTAGGCCTACCCTAAGGAAAGAGCCAACACTAAGCTTACCACGAGCTCCACCATTGGCCATACTCATCTTGTAGGCTTTCGCTGCTAGTCTGTAGAAATCAAAAGTTTCGATTTCACTACCTTCAATCAATTCTCCCCGAGCATAGTCCATGAGCTTCTTGAAAAGGGTGGATAAGGAGTCCACAATAGAAGGAATAGGTTGTAACCCACCTTCAGCCATGGTCAATGTTTCTTCCGAGAAACCATCCATGCACTCCCATGGCTGCTCAGACTGGAGTGAATGGATTTCTTGAGCAATCTTGTGAACTGGGCTGCCTCCAATGCCATGGATCCAAGTTGCACCCATCTCAATCCTGTCACCACCAAACTCTGAAGTGTTGATTCTGCCACCAATCCTTGTGCCACCTTCCACAACACACAGCTCAAAAATGTCTCTTGAGCTAGTGCAAGTGTAGAGCTTGTTTGCGGCTGTTAGACCCGCCATTCCAGCTCCAATTATGACCACTTTTGGCTTCTTGGCCACCATTTTTCACCTGCTTGTCAGATTCTAAAGCACTCCAAGGAAGAAAATTTAATCAAATCTAGTCACGCAGAGGAAATGATGATGAAGAAGAAGAAACAGTAAGGTAAGATGGAGTAATTGCAACGAATCAAGGACTTATAATAAAGTGTGTGTGGTTCTCTAGCTTCTTAAGAGTCACTTTATTTTTCTAGTATTAGATTTATCCAATAAAGACAGATCCTTACTTTCTTTTCAGTAGTCTACTATTATTGTAGTTCCTAGCCTCTTCTTGCTCAAAGCCATTAGTCCTTTCTATAGGAACAACTTGTCTACACATGTTTCTGTTCACTTCATTCAAAGACATTTTTTTTTATAAGTTTATCAAAAACAATGGTTTTTATTAGTTAGAGGTAAAATTAGTATTCATCAGGACTTAAGATTTAGTATTCCTCCTCCTCTGCCTCTTCTAATAAAACTTGAATCAAAAGATCATCATCTCTTATCATTTAAATGTAACACGTGATGATACTTTAGTTGTATGTCCCAGATCGAACATGAAAAGGTAATAAATAAAGAAATGTGAAAAATACTTTATTTCAGTTTATAACTTCAAACGAATTTTTCGAAACCGAAATGAGCACGAATTCACCACCATCTTCGCAGAAACTAATCACCAGAACACGTTCAATGCCTTTCTACAATTTTTTCAAAACGTAAACTCTCTTAACGAATCAGAGAATCCTTATGCTTACGAATGATATGAGCAACTATAAGAGACCTTAACTTTTATTTATAACTTCTATATCAGGCTTCCTTATCACAAGCTCGATGTGGGTTTGGTTCCTACTAATCGGGATTAATTTTTCACCTAGACTTTGACTTGTTGATTTAGATTATTTATTGGGTCATTTTATTATCTTTATCTAGATCAAATTACGTAACTTAACTTATAAGTTATTTGAAAAACTAAAAAATGCAATTAAATGTTGTCTAACTTTATGAGAAAAGTAAAAAATGTCCAACGTTAAAAATCAAAATAATTGATAATATATAATTTGTAAAATTAAGCTTAAGTATGTTTATGTATGTAGTTTAACAATAAAATATCATATTTATAGTGTGCATTTTGCAAAATTTATAACAATTATGAAAGTGTAAAATAATAAATATTTAATTGAATTGATATTTGCTGTAAATTTTGAGCTGTTTCGTTTATTATATAATTTACTCAAATTTTTATATAAATACGTTTAAAAATGAAAAAAAATAAAAAAAAAAGGTAGACAATGCCTTTCACCAACCTCACATGTAAATTTGCTGAGGGACGGCCCACCAACTGAGCAACTCACTCGTCCCCTTCTGTCCATAAGTAATCATAAGATGGGTCAAAGACTCGTCCAATTACGTCACTCTGAAGACTTAACCTACAAATTACACAAAAGTTAATCATAATTAAGCACAATAATTACACAACCTGCACTGTTATTACTAGTATCGTGTTCCCATAATTATAAAGAATATAAATATTCATTAATTTTTTACGTAAAGATCAGTTGGAAGCGGCCCCTGACCGTGTCATTAGTAGAAATTTTACATAATGGGAGGTTTCTTGTTGTCTTTTATATTTTCTTTTCAGAATTAGATTAAGTCCAGTTGGATCCGACTTATTCGAATTTCAATTTAGGTTTAACGTTATTTTTAATTTTATAATTTTAGGTTGACCTTCAATTCAAGCTTTACGACCCAGCTCAACCTAGTCCAACATAATCTAAAGTAACAACTAGGGCCTAACTTAATTTGATCTGGGGTGAAGTTCAGTTTTTTTTTTATTTTCAACTTTGAACTGGACTCGAGTTCGAGCTCGAACTCGAACTTTATTGCTTGATATAGCCTGAAATCCTAATATGTTAAATATAAATGATGTCGATTAGAGTAAAATGATTATATTTTTAAAATTAAATTAAAATTAAAAAAGCAGGCTTGTTTCGAGTTCAATAAAATTTTTCGAATTTAGGAAAATTGAAACTTTACAAAAATTTTAGTACTGAGTTCGAAGTAAAGAAGCTCTGAAGCCATTTAATGCCATACTTACTTTTTTTTTTTGAACAGAGGAACTCGCAGCCGTTATCTTTTAGATGCGCACTGAATAAACCTTCGGATTGAAGCAATAACTTGAAAATTATGCCAATCGTGTACTCTGCACTAGGCAAGCCCTGTACGACAAGCTCAATCGAAAGAATATAGATAGGGGGTTCG
>JANQAP020000233.1:636963-656869 GCA_026874005.2 Erythroxylum coriaceum
ATTATAAACTTTATGTCGTTGGAAAACTAAAAGAAAGAGCTACAACTTTCATGAAGACGACTTTATCAAATTCTGCCTATACCAATACAGTTTATTCATTGAAGTTTCATAACACACTTTTATCCCCTTATTATCTTATTTTTTCTCATCTGTCAATAAACATTCTCACAAAACAAAAGACCCGAATTCAACAAACACAATCCATACATATAAGACTCCCACTTTAACTATTTGCTTAAAAAAATCTATCCAAAAACTATGAAACATCTCACACTTGTATTCCTAACCGAAGTTAATAACTTAACAGAGAAGAGGATTTGAACATGAACAGAAAAGAAATTCTTCAACTCTTAATTACATTCATTTCTCAAACAAATAGAGTGTGTACATTGCTTCAGTTACATACCAAAAGCCACATTAGTAGCATAATTCAAAATTACAATCATGAATGCTCGTGCTTGACATGCTTATAAAGCTACCAAAATGATCGAATTAACTTAGTTACAAAAGATAGAAATTTTTGGAGTCAGCCGATGTTTTTGTAAGGTTCAATGTCGATCTGCTATTTCTGTACTTGAGGAGTGGAAAGATAATGGGGTGAGCTGGGAAACTCAGTGGCTAATACGTTTATAACCATCGGTTATATATATATATATATACATATATTCATTTTATTTTAGTCTAAGCAGATTATATTATCCACTATTTCATAATTATGAGAATTCACATAGTCAAAAATATAGCATCACACAAATCAGATCATATGTTCATTTAATAATCAAACTATAACACTCAATTATGCTCTACGTTCAATAATTCAAGATGCAATGCACAAACATAATGGCTCGAGAAAATCCCATGAAACAGAAAGGCGAAACTAAAGTTTACACCATTAACAGAATGAGTCCATTTTTCGAAGCTCATGTACCACAAGCGTATAGCTGGGAGAAGGCTTTAAATCAACGTGCACGTGACAAACAGAATGGTATCTCTCTTACCCACACAAGCAAATTTCCAATGCTTACATATTTCATATCATATTCATATTTTCATGCTTCTTGAAGTTTTTCTGTTTTTCATCAATACAAAATGCAGTATCTTTCAAAGTAAACATAATATCAAATTCACATGACATGTTTCTCATATTCACAATGATTCAAGACAAACAATTTAGTATACGTGCAAGCAAATATTTTAGCTCATCATCATAGTAACTATAAACATACTATCCACCTATTTACTTATAACTCCAAGATCAAGTTTGTCTTTTCTCTTATTTTTGCCTTCGACATTCTTGATTCCCTTCAAACAAACATATTTTCATTCAAACATATACGGATAGAACTTCCCTAAAGCTCCACTATTCAAAAATAAGCTTAGACTTAATCTACTCTTAGTTTATCTAAGTTAGAAGAACTAAGATCTAGTTAAAAGTTAATAAAAAAATATAAGAAAAAGAATTTCGGTTCTCTTCTTTCTCTCTTCATTTTTTAGCACATGACCTATTTTCATTAGTTTCTTCTTCTACTAAAGCAAGAAGAAAAGATAGAGAATACCAAAAAAATTTTCAGTTAAACCCTTTTTCTCTCTTTCTTTCTTCTTCTTTCTATGCTTCGGTTTCTTCTTCTCTTCTTCTAATTTCTTCTACGACTTTCTCTCTTTTTTTTTCTCACTATACACGACTCTCTTCTCTTCTTCTCTTATTAGTTTAAGAAAAACTTTTGTCTTTCTACGCTTACCCTTCCATATTTAATCTAATGCCTTCTAACCCTTTAACTTAATTATAACAATTCCTTTTAATCCATTCAACCACACGTAATTAATTATATACCTAATTAAACTCAAAAAATTGCTAATTCAAGAATTCTAATTTATATTCGTGCTTGCTAATTTAATAAAAAAAATTCTAAGAAAAATTCGAGATCCAACATAGGCTGTTTCTCGAAATCTCACGAGACATAAGTGGGGATTAATTGCTGGATCTGGGGAGCCCACTTTTACTAGAGATCTATATCATGGGCTAGTGAGAGAACATATTCATGGACTTTGACATCACACTTCAACCCAAAACCTTAACACGTTAGGTTTATGGGTCTTTTACACTTATATGTCCTTCACTAATTTCATCTCTTTCCAATGTGGGATTTCTACTCACACTTGACATTCTAACAATCTCCCCCTCAACTATGGACTTCCATATTGGGCTTGGACTCTCCCTTGAGCGAAAGTCCTTTTACTCTACTGGTCTGGGCCTACCAGGAGTCTCCTTGTTCTTTTTCGTAGAGAGGCAACCACGGAATCCGACTACCGTCTCCATACTCGTCTCTTGCCGAACTATCAGTTATGATACCACTTGTTGGATCTGGAGAGCTCACTTTCACGGGAGATCTAATGAGGGAAAATATTCATGGGCTTTAACATCATATTTCAACCCAAAACCTTAAGGTATTAAGTTTATGAGTCCTTTCTACTTATATGTCCTTCACTAATTCCTTCTCTTTCCAATATGAGATTCCTACTCACACTTGACATTTTAACATTAATTCAGGTGTGATAATGACTTCAAAGTGTCACCAACAAGTCGGACCTACCCAAAACACCCAGTGAGTTACTAAAAAAAATTTATTTGTAAGCTAATTAGTAAAATTAGTTCATTTATATAAAACATAAAAATTTTAATAATTAAATATTTTTATTATTTTAATTCATTTGATAAGATTTTATAATATTTTAAATTTTAAACCTCTTAAATTTTTATCAAATTATTTTTGTATTATTCCGAATTATAATCAAGTTAAAGGACGTATTTAAATTTAAAATAATTTGATAAAAATTAAAAAATCTAAAATTTTATTTAATAATAATAAATATTGTTTTTATTTATACATTAATCAATTCGTTTAACAAAAAATGAATTTGCCAAAACGCAGCGTTGAACTCCCAAAATCCAAAACGCAGCGTTGAATTTCCGAAACCCAAAACGCAAAAGCCCTAATACATGAAAGTGTCGCCACTAACCGTTTTCGTCTACCCTAGTAACCCTACTGCTCCTGCTCGTTTCCGTGAAGATGGTGAAGAAAAGCAAAAGTTCGAATAATCCTTTACCCTAATTGTTGTTCTTGTCGTGTTTCTCTTTTTACATAGTTTGATATTAGTGTGTGTTTGTTCATTGTGATGATTAGAGAGCAAGAGTAAGAGGGTGACGTTGAAGAAGAAGTATAAGATCATTAGGAAGGTTAAAGAGCATCATAGAAAGAAGGCAAAAGAAGCTAAAAAGCTTGGCTTGAACCATAAACGGAAGGTTGAGAAAGATCCCGGTATTCCAAATGACTGGCCTTTCAAGGAACAGGAGCTTAAGGCTCTTGAAGCTCGACGTGCTCGTGCTCTTGAGGAATTGGAGCAAAAAAAGGCTGATCGCAAAGAGAGGGTATTGAAGTTTTCCCTTTTTTATTGGGGGATGTAGTTAGTTTTTAACGTTTTCATCGACCTGGCTTGGTTAGTGCATGACATTCGATTTGGTATTTTGTGGTGCTTTCTCTTTTTCTTTCAGGCTCGGAAGAGGAAATTGGGATTACTAGAGAATGATGAGGCCTCCAAAATAGCTGAAGAAGTAAATTCTGGGATACACGATGAAGCTGATGAATTCATAAGAAACCCTAAGAACCGGGGTATGCTAATACCTTTATCGAATCCTATTTAAAGGGATAAGGTTGATGTATGCTTTGTTTAATACTAATGGTTCGTGATTTCTTTTTCCTCATCAGATAATTCTGACAGGGCATTTTACAAGGAGTTGGTTAAAGTCGTTGAAATTTCAGATGTCATTTTAGAAGTTCTTGATGCTCGGGACCCCTTAGGTACCCGTTGTGTTGATATGGAAAAGCTGGTGATGAAGGCTGGTCCTGACAAGCACCTGGTGTTGCTCCTTAACAAAATTGGTAACTTGTCTTTTTAACTTAATGCTTCTGTTACTTGAAGCATTGTCATTTGAGATTTTAGTTTCACATTCTGTGGAGATGTATTTTGTATTCTTGCTGTTATCTATATAACTCTATATTTGGTTGTGTTTGCCATCCCACAGATCTTGTACCGCGTGAAGCTGTTGAAAAATGGCTAAATTATCTTAGAGAAGAATTACCTGCGGTTGCCTTTAAGTGCAGTACCCAAGAGCAGAGATCAAACTTAGGCTGGAAATCTTCCTCTAAGTCTGCAAAGCCTAGCAATCTTCTGCAGACAAGTGACTGTCTTGGAGCTGAAACTCTTATTAAATTGCTGAAAAACTACTCAAGAAGTCATGAGGTGTATAAGCTTTCCCTTTTCTCATATATTGGTATCTAAGGATTGTGAGCAAATTGTATTCTAAGCTGGACAGGTGCCTGAGATAAGATTATCGCACAACTGCATGAAGTTTGTGTAGCATGCAATGACACTTTGCTCAATATCTTGTTATTTTGCAGATAAAGAAGTCTATTACTGTTGGCATTATTGGTTTGCCTAATGTTGGTAAAAGCAGTCTAATCAACAGCTTGAAGAGGTCCCATGTTGCCAATGTTGGTGCTACTCCAGGATTAACAAAAGCAATGCAAGAAGTTCAGTTAGACAAAAATGTCAAGTTGTTGGATTGTCCAGGTGTCGTAATGCTCAAATCTAAGGAGAACAATGCATCTATAGCCCTTCGAAACTGCAAAAGGATTGAGAAGTTGGATGATCCAATCACTCCTGGTAATTGAACCATCCTTTTCTTTCCCTTTTTTCTATATCATCCATTAGTTTGCATGTCTAGAGGACTAATCAAGGGCGAACTAGCTTAAAATGTTCATCTAGTTAGTAAGCTAACCCCGTGCTTTTTCCACATGTCAAAATTGGAAAGTAATGATTTCAGAAATCTTTTTGGTTGATGCTGTTGTTAGTAAGAAATTGTAAAATTTGTATCTATTGGAAGAGACCTTATACTTAGATGAAGTCTATAATGGATTCTTGGACACGAACAATTTATAATAGTAAAGATGGGAACTACTGGCATAAAACTTTAGGACTTAATTCAGCTAGAATTCTACTTTCGTTTTTTTTCTCTCAACTATGGGATTCTCAGTTGACATGTTTCTTATTTGGGGAAATATTTGTAATGAAATCTAGTCATGAAATGTTATTACTTTATTGATATGATCTCATTTGTGTGGACAACAGTGAAGGAAATTCTCAAGCTTTGCCCTGACAAACAATTGGTCACACTGTACAAGATTCCACAATTTGATTCAGTTGATGACTTTTTACAAAAAGTGGCAACAGTCAGGGGTAGACTAAAAAAAGGTGGTGTTGTTGATGTTGAAGCTGCAGCTAGAGTTGTTCTACACGACTGGAATGAGGGTAAAATTGTTCATTTATTCTTTTCACACAAAAATTTGCCCATACAATCTTTGATACGAATCATGCTATCAATTATTGTGGTACCAATATTGTTTATTTTTTGTGGCTTTAAATTATGTTAAAAAGGGGTTATACATACCTTGAAACTGTTATATAAAGAACAAAATGATTTAGGTTAGGAATTGCTCATTTGATACACTTTCTTTCTTTCTTTCTAAAAGCTAAATCGTCTAATCGACATTTTCAGGCAAGATTCCATATTACACTATGCCCCCAAGTAGAAATCAAGAGAAACTGTCCGAGGCAAAAATTGTATCAGAGTTTGACAAGGAATTTAATATTGATGAAGTTTACAACAGTGAATCGTCATTTATTGGAAGCCTGAAGTCTGTCAATGACTTTAATCCTGTTGAAGTGCCTACAAGTGGTCCTCTCCAATTTGATGAAAGTATGATGGAGGTTGGTGATTTTTCTTACCATTTATTAGAGCCAATCCATCATTTTGTACTATTGGATGATCTAGTGTAGTACTTGAAATTTTCATGCAAGTAGTTCCATTGATATCCATACTACATGCCTTTGTGGATTGACTTTTCATTTAGTTATCCAATAATCAGATTATGTTGGCAAAAATATCTTGGTGTCCATAGATTGCTACTTGATGATTGAGGTCTCTTTTAATTATGCAAGCAAATAAAACATTTTAGTTTTTTTATGTACTTTATGTGAAAAGGATAGAATTGCCATAATATACACATTTGCTTTCTCCTTAGTCTTGAGAAGTTTTAATGATGAATTTCAAATATTGAATTCATCTTGCATTACTGGGGAACAATCTAAACAAAAGATTTGTTGGGTCATTTTATATTGTCTACGCCACAGTTAGTTGATATTGATGTGTTACATAATTAGGGGACAGTTCCTTCTCATTGAGGCATTTCATTTCTGGAAAAGCTGTATTGTTGATGTCAGAAGTTATTTCAAATATCTCTAGAAACTCTAATGACTCTGTTTACTAGTCACCTACCCATGTTGTGTTCTGGTCTAATTTGTTATATTTCGCAATATCAGGGTGATCTAGAAACCCAACCATCAAGTCAGCGTGATAATACCTCTGAAGGCATGGAAAATGATGTTGAGGACCAGCACATGAGATCTGAAGAAGAAGATGAGAGCAAAACTAAGGCTAGAAATGCAAATGACAGGCAAAATGAAAAGTTATATTCAGCCGAGGGTATACTCAATCCGAAGATGAAACGAGCAGAGAAGAAACGGATGAAGAAAGCAGCTAAAGTGGACGTAATGGATGATGACTATGACTTTAAAGTCGATTATGTCAGTAAGGGTTCCGCAATGGACATGGAAGCTGTTGATAAAAACCCAATATCTGCTGAGGTGCCTATGTCTGGGATTGAGTTTGGTGATGAGTGATGCTGAGGCATAACTACATCAACAGGATATATACGCTTGGAAGTTTTGTTCTTTTTCTTTTCCTTGGTTTAGTTATAAAACAGGGCAATTTTTGTCCAAACGTAATGATATATTATGTAAGCGAAATTTTGCAATCAATATCATTCTCTCTTAACAGTCACCCTTCGGCTAGTCTTAGTAAACTGTCTGTATAACAGACTGGTTCGATAATAGTTTGCTGAATTTCATGTGAATCAATGGCAGTATCCTGTTCTGCATCATTTACTAAAACAGTAATCTTGTTATTGTCTATTCTAGCAAAATTCTCAAAATACTAATATTTACCGCAGTGGCAATAAGCACGTGATTTAGTAATGTGCCAATTTGTCCATTATTAGTAGATAAAATAATTTCTTTAACTTCTTAATTCCAAATAATTTGATTCCGATCGGTACACACAGGTTTATCACTCTCTTAAAGTCACCCTTCGGCTTGTCTTAGTAAAAACCTTCTGTAAAACAGCCAGTGCACAATATTACCTCTTTGTTATTAACCTTTACGAGCTCAAAGTATTTTGGTTTTGTAGTAACAGGAGTGCTTTTTTTTTGGAATTTGAATTTTAACCTGTTTACTCCCACTAGAATGCTGACAGGAACTGCCTATATAGTAAAAACTATGAAATGAAATACAAATGATGAGTGGCATACTAATAAACATGAGAATGAATGATTTAAGAGGAAAGGCCATTACAAGGTTGGGAGCCTTTACATGAACACAAAGTATATGTTAACACAGAAAAGGCCAGTACAATAAAGTGGTCTTCAAATAGGTGCAACTTGCTGCAAAACCAGTCCAACATCTAGGAATTGACGGGCTTTCCATTTAACTTGGGGAAAGGATCTTGCTTGCTCAATACGACGACCTTGCTTTTGTGAGCAAAGTACCCCTTAACAAGATTCTTGTGTATGAGTATAGCCACTATGCATTCCACCTACAAATGCAGCAGATAGTTCAATTAGATTGAATACTAGATTAAACAGCTGTTTAGAGGAAAAGAAACCTGCAAAAATAGCTTAAAGATGCACAAGAATGAAGATTATTGCCTCGTCCAAATCCGTGTCCATATCAAGCCATTTCAATGCTTTCACGATTACTTCTAACTTCATCTGGTGAGCTTTGCTAGGATCCTTCTGCTTTTGGATAATATAACTGCATCACAGTCATCAGATTGCTATGAGAAGGTTTTCAGACACATTAAGATCAAGAAGGTATACGTGTGTCCAAAATCATGGAATGGAACTTACATTTTCTTAAGCAATCTTTGGTAAACTTGAAGCTCTAGTCTCTCTAGGACGAGATACACACCTGATCTTAAAAACCTTGAAGAAACAAAAAAACAACTTCCGAAATCAGTTCAAATCTCTTATCAATCTCATTAAATCTTGCATATGTCAAAAGCAAACATACCGATCTTCATGCTCTTGGAGAGCAAACCGAAGAAGTTGAAGATCACCCCTTTTGAGAGCTTGCACAACATTACTGTACTGTCAAGGAAAATGACTGCTTACTATGTCACTAAAAATGGTTTCAGCAGGAATATACTTATGCTACTTTAAAGTGGGAGATCGTAAAAGCTCAATTATTTGCACTGTCCGTTTTACATGAACCAAAATTCTGTTTCCACCTTTATGTAAAACTGAAAGAACATAAATTTATGCTCAAGTAGCAGACATACCTCAACCAAGTTATACTTCTCTAGGAGCCAATTGTTGGGTAGAATACCTATTGAAAGCTTCACAGGTATCAAATACTTTAGTATCATCCTGAAGTCAAAACAAAAATAAAGAAAATAGTCAGAAACTGCTACATGACTAGGGAACCAATGAAAGACTTTTTAGTAATAGGAGCTGAAGTGAATTAACTAGAGACATAAATACAACGGAAAAGAGCTGCAACTTGAATATTCGGCAGCATCATTATTCCCTCAAAATAAATTTTTGGGTTCCATGGTTGTGTGAGTTTCCCATTATGCTATGAAGTATAAGTACTATCAAACCTGCTATGAAGTATTAGATCCACTTTCTTTTCCTGACTAAACGCATTACTCTTCTTTTCAATAACTAAAACTCAACTTTAACCCTTTCAGCATGAACAAATAGAGATTGTTCGTGCGTGAAATTGATGTTGTTGTTGTTGTTATGAAATTATATTGACATGCATTATGTAATGGCTCCATAAGATACAGTTCAGCAACTACAACAAAAGCTGTTATGAGAAGACTTTGTTCAAACTATTAGTTGAGGCAACCGGCTGTATATGAAGAATCTATCCACAATTCATTATCAAACAGATGCAAGGTATATCCACGGATGGTTTATTCTAACCTCAAATTTGTTTCACGTTGGGGGTTGCAGTGTGTGAAGGCATACGATAATTTTTTATCAGCCTGTGATGTCAAAGAAAAGAATCAAATGAAGAATTAATCATTAAGGAATCTCCATAAAATGAGCTTCTCAAGCCTAGATATCCTGATTAAATACAAAAACTTGTAGTAAAACTCAGATGTGACATCTGGTATAATAAAATGCAACAGTACCATATAAGCTGACAGGATGGTATCAACTCAAAGTATTGTTAAGATCCAATTATGAGCAAGAATTGAGCACCGTGTATATGTTAAATACCTGGCAGTCTGGCACAGAAGATCTAATCTCCAATTCATAGTGAAAAATGCAAAGCTTAACACACAATTTTGCATGTGAAATGCAGGTTAGGTGACAAAGTTGAACATGAAAAAATGAGTACTTACAGCAAGGAAATTTTCATTGAAAACTTCCAAACGGCCAGTATAATACATGTATGTAACCTACAATAGCAAAGAGTATGAATCAGATGCTATTCCAAGTGTAGTTTCTACCATGTTATGAAGTTCCATCTAAAGAAAAGTGATAGATTTCTTTGTTACAAGTCACAGTTCTGACCTTATCTCTCTTTGGGAATTCCTCAAAGTCAAAAATTCGAGCTGTTTCTATACTTCTTATAACACTTCGACAAAGGTGAACAGTACCAAGCTGCAAAACATTAAGCGCAATACCTTAGGCAATACGATCTTTCTCATATAAATACCTTTACCTGCTATATCAAAACCAGATTACATCTGCTCTAGTCCTAACTAGGTGAGCCTCAGCTGATTTTCAGCAATCTATTCCAACTCTCAAGAAGGACTAGAAAAACAACTGAAGAAAGAGGAAGCAAAAGCTCACCTTGAAGTAGATTTTGAACAACTGACAAGTTACATATAATGCTCCCACTCGTTTTGGACCCTTCCCCTATAAATTTTATAAGAAGCATTAAATAGGTAGCAAAGCACTAGATAATCCACTCAATATCTGAAGACACTAAATAACATAACCATAAGATATTGATCAACTTACAGCAAGAACACCAAACACTTTCATGAGGAAGGAACCAGCTCCTTTCAATTTTTCTGGAGATTTCCCATTTGAAGCCAAATCTCTGTCAGCCTACAGCATTGTTCATAGATGGATTCATAATAAAACAACTGAATATCCACACCACTACAACACAATAATTTACTCGAATCTTTCAGTCATACCCTCTCCGCAAGAACCCTAATTTCATAGGCAATGACGTACAATGCCTCCAAAGCCCAAGCTGATTCCCAATTTCGAAACTCCTGAACGAAAGCACTGCGATAGAGATTGATAAATACTTAACATACCAAATACAGAAAGGGATGTTCTTTTACAAAGGGAGAATCAAAGAAACAAACTTGGCAGCTTTTTCGAAAGCGTGATAACAATCGACCAAATTCCCAATTCGATAACTTTGATAACAACGAAAAAGAGGAGCAATGATCTCGCCAAATTGGGAATACTTGTCCGATTGTTTTAGCAATCTATTACCATCCTGTAAAAAAAATTGAAGTTTTCAATGACTTATCATCCGATTTACCACTGGAAGGGTTTGGGTGAATCAAAGCAACCTGGAAGACGTCGAGAGCGTGAGCGAGAGAGAGGAGAGAGGCGGAGTTGGAGGAGAGCGAGAGTAGTTGTTTGAGAGAAGCTACGTCTTGCGAGAAAATGGCGTCAGAGAACCGGTCTAAATAGTCCGTGATTCGACGGTGAGCCTCTCCCATGCTCAGGTACGCCATTCTGTTTCCCGTCGAAAACCCACTTGGAACTAGTGGCCTTTTTCTAAGCCGTGTTGTTATAAAAGGAAAACCGAAGTCTTTGACTCCCAAAATCTAAAAATTTTCCATTTTTGAATCAATTCCTGGGTGGGACCAGACCACAGTGTACGTAAATCTTACGTTTGACATGTTTTGTTTCTGACGGCAACATTCCAACAACACACACCCTCCGTAAAGAGTGAACAACTACTGCTACTACCACCACCTTGAAAACGTACTTCAAACAACTTATTCTCTTTGTCTAGATTCGAGACCGACAAATTGCTATGATTCTGTTCTACTGATTTTTACCGAGAACCAAACCAGTGAGGAGGTTCAAGACTTCAAGCACTGCAAAAGATCGATCATGGGTTCTGATTCTGCCTTGACCGCCACGAAACCCACGCCATTGCCCACGGAAGAACAAGAACCGTCAAACCCTTCTACGGCTCTTCTTTCCTTCGACACTGACTTGTGTGACTCGCCCAATCGTCCGCAGAGAGCCACCAGTACGATACTTTTTATCGCCATGCTTGTCGTCACTTGCGTTGCTCTCTCTGCTGCTTTCGCCTTCGCTTTTCTCTTTTTCTCTTCTTCTTCTTCTTCTTCGTGTAAGTTGGCAGAGCAATCTTCTTCCGTTGACAAGACTGCTCGTCCGTTGACTAAACTTAGCCACCCGGTTGTTCTCTTGATTTCTTCAGACGGGTTTCGATTTGGTTACCAATTTAAGACACCTACACCTAATATTCACAGGTTGGTTGCTAATGGAACTGAGGCCGAGACGGGTTTAATTCCGGTATTTCCTACACTTACTTTCCCTAATCATTACTCTATTGTTACTGGACTTTATCCTGCTTATCATGGCATTGTGAACAACTTCTTTATCGATCCTCACATTGGTGAGGTCTTCACCATGCAAAGCCACGAGGCAAAATGGTGGCTTGGTGAGCCACTTTGGGAGACTGTGGCTAGTCACGGGTTGAAAGCTGCTACCTACTTT
The DNA here is from genome assembly GCA_026874005.2 of Erythroxylum coriaceum. NCBI lineage: Eukaryota > Viridiplantae > Streptophyta > Magnoliopsida > Malpighiales > Erythroxylaceae > Erythroxylum > Erythroxylum coriaceum. Next base: position 648,933 of record JANQAP020000233.1, read on the forward strand.
TGGCCTGGGTCTGAGGTGCATAAAGGTTCTTGGGATTGTCCTAAAGATTTCTGTATGCATTACAATGGATCTGTTCCATTTGAGGAAAGGGTTGATACGGTCTTGAGCTATTTTGATTTGCCTACTGATGAAATTCCAGTGTTTTTGACTCTGTATTTTGAGGACCCTGATCATCAGGGTCACAAGGTGGGATCTGATGATCCCCAGATAACAGAAGCAGTTTCTGGAATTGATAGGATGATTGGTAGATTGATTAGTGGGCTAGAGAAGAGAGGCGTTTTTGAGGATGTTAATATTATAATGGTGGGTGATCATGGCATGGTGGGTACTTGTGATAGAAAACTGATCTTTATTGATGATTTGGCATCTTGGATTGGAGTTCCAGCTGAATGGGTGCAATCTTACAGTCCAGTGCTTGCCATTCAGCCACCTCCTGGTATTGTTCCTTCTGATGTTGTTTCAAAGATGAATGAAGGATTAAGGTCTGGAAAAGTTGAAAACGGTAATTATTTGCGAGTTTACGTTAAGGAGGATCTGCCTAGTAGACTTCATTACGTTGAGAGTGATAGGATTCCACCGATAATAGGGCTGATCGAAGAGGGATTTAAGGTGGAGCAAAAGCGAACAAAGCCACAAGAGTGTGGAGGATCACATGGCTATGACAATGCTGTTTTTTCAATGAGGACAATATTCATTGGACATGGCCCTCAATTTGCCAGGGGTAGGAAGGTACCTTCTTTTGAGAATGTCCAGATATATAATATAGTTACTTCAATTCTTAAGATTCAGGGTGCTCCCAATAATGGTTCTTTAGCATTTTCCTCATCCATTCTTTTGCCTTCTCCTCAGTAAATTTTTGTTACATGTCCATAATGGTCTCAGCTGCCAAATGATGAACATGCAGATTAGTCGGTTATTCGGAGGTTGATGTTATGTTCTTGGTGGATAGTTGTGGCTTAAGGGTTTATAAAGTTTTGCAGGAATGAAGGTAACCAGTTTTGGATTGATCTTGAGAGCTTGCATTATCATTTGGCTCCAGCTTTTTCTGATTTTATGAGCTGCAGATTCAAATGTGTAATCTAGAATGTAGTATTTTAGATTCAAGCAACCAGATGATTGGCCATATGATTATCACTTTATTATTTTCAGCAGAGGGAGGCTGTCTCCTTCCACTGCAATGTACATTTGTCTAAATATCTCAGGTATAGAAGTAACAGAGCTTAAACTTTCTACCTGAAAAAATAGCTACGATTTTTTAACACCTTTCCTTTTTGTTTTTCCACCGAGTAGGGAAAGACTCTTCATTTATGTTGTCTACATCGATGTTTGTTGGAATGTCCTAAAAAAGTTTGCTTTCTTGTGTTACAATTATTACCAGTCTCGACTGTCCTCTTCAGTTTGCTTTCCTTCAAAGCACATACTGTTGATAAGAACATCAGAGATAATGAACGAAACTAGAGGTAGATGTTGGCTAAGTTGCTTTTCTTCGAAGTAATTTACGGTTGTCTGGATTGTCACCATTGGAGAAAGTACATTATATGGTTCATCCTTCAACAGCAGCTAAGCTATGGCTGATTCTGCCTTGTATTCCCCATTTCTTTGGTATAGTTCTTGAGAACTAAATTCTCTGTATCATCTTGATTCTTTTTTATGATTCTTGGTGAGGAAATATCTTGAAATGGATCGTCAATTGGAACCTGTAAAGTTTCTTTTCGAGAATCCTGAATGGAAAGATGTTAGCTTTATGCTTGTAACGCAGTCATAATAAAAATGGAATAGCATCTGTGACTGAAACTACAAGGCAGCTGATTGACCTCTAAGTTTGAGAAAGCGGAATCGTGTGAGGATTAACAAGCCTTGACCATTGATTGACATGTGAAACAACGGAGGAAGGCAAAGACTTGCGAGAAGGCAAGGAAAAGAAGGAGCAATGTCAAGTATTGGCATGTATTGGTGCACATTAGTCGAAATTCTTGACGAGACGCAAGATTTAATTATGAGACCAAAAGAAGGCTTGAGATGGACATTGAATAAAAGGTTAGCTAGATCACATGCATGAAAGGAATATACGAGAGTTCCAAAGTAAATCAACAAGTAGGTTGATCGACGATCACGGGACAAAACTGAATTTTACTTTAACGAAGCTAAATGAGATTGCAGTGCAAAGAGGTTGGCACATCTTGTGTGACAAGTTCATGCTTGAAGGAAAACCATTATAATAGTATCTAACTAAATACTCTCATTGTTCTAAAAAGATTTGCACTTAACATGCAATTTTATGCTAAAGAAATTAGAATTCAATCTAAAATCACCTTGTTGGAGCCAAAATTAAGGTTGGTATTTTTAGCAATAAAAAAATCAAAGTTTTGAGTCAAATTTATATTTAAAAGTTTGATATTAGAATAAATAAAAAATTTGATATGCATATTTTAAAAATTAAAAATCAAAGTTACTTCTCTAACTTAGTGTCTGTTTGATTAGCTTTTGGAGGGTGAAAAAGTATTTTTTTTCACCGCAAAAGCTAGTTTTAAGAAAAATGAGTGTTTGACCGTAAAATTCAAAAGTACTTTTTAAATAAAAATGACTTTTTTAGAAGCTAAAATATAACTTTTTAAGAAGCTCAAATTTAAAGTTTTTAAAAAAGTTCTACTAGCAAAAGCTCTACTGATATAAACCATTCAAACAGACATTTAATCTATTTATATAAAAAATTAATTAATTCATTTTTTATATAACATCTTATTTATTAAATTTCAAATTAATAAATTTTTAATCATTAAAAGTTCCTATTAACTACCTGACTTGTTTATTTTTATTTCTTATTAAATTTTTAGGTTAAATTTGTTTAAAATATTATCTTTATCATAAAAATAAAGAATTCAATCATTTTCCATTGACAACCTCGAGAATGTTTAGTAGTTAATACACTAACCTTCATAAAATCCTACCCTAAGCCCATGATTTACTCTCTTAATGTGATCTTGAACTAAATCTTAAAATACAAAAAATCATTAGAAAGGATAAAGTTGCATGAACTTGAAACCGCCGATTCAGCCATAACAAAAGGTTCCTCAACCCAAAGAGGACATAAAACAAGGTTGAATAACGGGTCATCTGCTTGAAGCAAAGTACTACTGTCCAGTTACCAATCATAAACAATACTGTTTGTCGCAGTAGATACAGATGTGATTGTGTAATTTTGGATATCTCCAGTTCGTACGATTGCCTTCTCTCAAAAACACGAACTTGGGAGTGGAGGAGAGCAGAGGAGAAGCGAAGAGGAGGTCTCTCTGCTTCTATAGTAACTTACAACTTAAACCCTCTTAATTTGGCCGCCTTTTGACCTCATGTAGTATTCAGTCTGTTTTGGTTCTTAATTTCAACTATCAACCCAATTCCCACGAAAAAGTTTCAATCTTTATATCTCTTTCATTGTGGGTGTTGAATTTTAGTAAATTCTATAGATGGCAGATGTTGTTCGATTCCCGTCCTTTCACTGGTCTCGCTTCTCGTCTTCTCTGATCACTGCGGTTACTTCCAACTCGAATCCTCATGTACCGGCTTTTCCAAGTCCACCGGCTTCTAGTGGTTTATATGGGAAGATTTATCCTGTTCTTTGTTCATCAGCTAGAGGTGTTTCGCGGTTGCCTTTCAGTCCCAGGAAGCAATCTCTCTCTTTCAAGGTACCAACTTTGCCTTTCAGTTCCTTTTTCTTTTCTTTTCCGGTTTGTTTCTTTAAAAATTAATTGAAATTTCGAGGGCTCTTTTCTTTTTGGTAAGAATTTCGAGGACCCTTTGGCTAACAGTGTCTGATTAATTGGTTCTTCGCAACAAGTAACGTTTCTACTAGCAGTTTTAGCTGATATAGTAAGCTTTGGTTTGGTTTGCAAGGGAGCGCTTGTTCACGGGTAATAAGAATTATAATGAATATGGTGAGGAAAGGAAATAAATATAACTTTCATTCCTTACTACATTGAGAGTATGGAATATTGCCCCAAAAGGGATACAAAAATACGGTTATCTAATCATAATATATTATCAACCATCTTTTTTCATTCCTTATCCATTCCTTTCTTACCATACCAACTAACTAAGCACTCCCAAAGTCTTTTCTAATTGTGTACTAGGAGCAAATTGTACATAATGTAGATCATTAGAATTTTCTATTTTGTGAGACAGTATCAAACTGATGTTATCTAATTTTGTGCTTGAAAGTTCGACATTTGTTAAAGAGAGATATCATTTCTGCTTAGCTACTACAAAGTGATTCTGTTTATTTTAACTTACTCTCAGCGATTTGGTTCTCTGTTCCACAAATAACTTGGTAAAAATCATATGTAATTGCTTATCACCCTAAATCTTTTGTTATACTGCAAATTTAGAAGTTTATTTTTATTGGCTTCTAGTGTTATAACGTTGTGTTTGCTTTTGGTCATTCGCTGTATTGGAGACTTGTGGCTTTACATACTTGAAAGGCATTCATGGAAGCTCAAGAAGCTAATGCCTTAGGAGTCTACCATTGCCAGCTTTCGGAAAATTTCCAGCAGTTAATTTTAGAGTTGTTTAATGTTTTTAGCTATAAAGTTTAGTCGAGAGAAACAAGAGTTTTCATTAGGAATAAAAAGCTTTAACTGTTTAGAATTTGGTTAAAGGAAGACGATTATGAGGATACAGTGAAGGGGTAGAGAGTATCTGATATCCGCAAACATTAAGTTGAATGCAAGTATAAAAGCTGATAATATGCTGGCTTGAATTCGTTAGGGCAGATGCATTGAACTGTGTTGCGATTCAGATCAAGCTGTAATGTGTGCATTGAACTGTGTTGCAATTAAGATCAAGCTGTACTGTGTTTTTCCTTGAACCAGAATGATCATTTGTTTAAGAAATAATGTACTTTTTATTGAATGTGTCAGAACATTGGCAATCATTTAAAACTTTTTGCATGTATATGGTAAAATCTATGTTATAAGTTGAATATGAACCCAAAAATCATATCTGGTGATGCAACTGAATAATTCCTTGGCTTTCTTTGCTTTCAAGGCTTTTTCTTTACGTATACTCCCTAAAATCAAATTTCTTGTTCTCTTTATTTAGGTTATTCTTCTTGATGATTATAATGCATCAATGGAAATGCCTTTTGCCTTTCAATTGCTTGTGAAATGTCTGCATTGTTTTGGGTTGTGACTTTTGCTAGTTGATTGCATCTTTGTGATATCTAGTTTGTTTCCTTAATTCTTTAGGTGATGATTACCGAATTTTTGGTTGCCTATAAGTTACATTTTCTGGATAGAATATTATATTTAGTTTGCTATGTTCTATAAAGTATTTGCTTGGAGAGACTTTGTTAGTTAATCTAAAATACTTATCAAGAGAATCACACAATAAGCAACATACTGCTTTTGTGTTATTTGTTCAGAAAACTTTTTGCAATATGTGAGATGCCATTTAAAAGTAGCTTTTTTTCTATTCTTTATCTTTGATCAAGAAATTTCTTTTTGGTTCATTTATAAATGGAACAAGCTAACCATCTTCAATCCTCTGTTACAGTTACATGCAACTGTTGCTGAAACTGAACAGCCAAAATGGTGGGAGAAAAGTACACCAAACATGATTGACATCCATTCCACCCAAGAATTTTTGACTGCCTTAAGTCAAGCTGGAGATAGATTAGTGATTGTCGATTTCTATGGAACCTGGTGTGCTTCTTGTCGAGCATTGTATCCCAAGGTAATTTTGCTTCATTTAAGTTGCTCTTTGTCTGCAATGGCATCAAGCATCAATTAACACTGTAAATTCATATTGTTCATCTTCTAGTCAAGCTTGTTTTGGGCAATTTATGCAAGTTTCATGATACAGAAAAGGATCAGTCTCCTAGCGGCATAGTTTATTGTCCCTGCAGTTGTTTTCATCTGAAGTGGTTCAATATGCATTGGAAGTTCTTGGATTTTGAAGAATTCAACAAGGCCATTTATGTGGTCGTGATTACTTACTTATTATGCTTAGTTTGGCATTACCTATCTTGTTTTCTTCATTTTGTTATGAAATATCCAGTATTCAGGATTAAAAACATGTTAAATCTTATGCATGTAATGAATGTCCTAAGAACATCTTACCGTTTAGCATTCATTGATAACGGATATGGTAGCAAGGCACCAAGGTGCTTGTAGCTTTAGGACAGGAATTTATGCAGTCTAGTTGGCTAAGTGGTGAGGCTAAATGTTTCTGGTGCCATCATATAGACTGGATGTGCATTTATAAATTGGAAAACCTTGGTTAAAACAGTCTGAGCCATGGAAGTACCTTATAGAAAGTGAGTGGATTTGGTGATAGGTATGGTGGTACTGGCATGAAAGATAAAAGATACTCAAACCTTGTTGCCAAATGAGTTGAAAGTATAATATATGCCTGGATCCTTCCCTCAAGTACAACACAGGTGAAAAATTTTAGTCCAAGGTGCTAAATTTGTTCTTTCTTCAGTATTCTTGGTAGATTAGTGGCAAAATTCTCTTCAGATAAATTTCTTTGAAGCTCCATAGTTCAAGAGAGAGTGATGAAGGAGTATCACTGATTGAATATTGCTGGGAAATGTGTTAGACCAAAAATCCAGGGATATGACTGCTTAAATATTATGCTATTTCCGGTAATCATGATGTTGACCTGTTCTATCGGTGAACTCATCTCTCAGCTCTGCAGGACTGCTGAAGAGCATCCAGAAATTTTATTCTTGAAAGTCAATTTTGATGAGAATAAATCTATGTGCAAAAGTTTGAACGTTAAAGTGCTTCCTTTCTTCCACTTCTATCGTGGAGCTGATGGACAACTGGAGTCCTTCTCCTGCTCACTTGCTAAGGTTGGTATCTTCCAGTTCCATTTTTGCTCAGTGTTGAGTCCTAAAACATGTATGCAGTTCTCAACTAGAGTTCTTTTCCTATAGAACGCAAGTATACAAGCATGTTTAGTATAAAGTTAACCTGTTCTGGTGTCGTTTTCTTTTGAATCATCTTGAGAAGCAAACAAAATGATACTACTGTAGAATTCGGTGATGCGATTTGCCTGGTTCGATGTAAACCGACTTCATCATCCAAAGCTATGCACCCTTAGTCTCATCATTAAACAGAAACCTCATAAGCCTTTTTTTAATGGGGGAAATCGACAATGGAATCTGTAACAACATAAGATTTTGATCCATTTAGGTAAAGGAAACACTTGATGAATCTGGCTGAATAACTCTCAATGCCTTGAGATTTTGTGTGTTTTAGCATTTTATCCTTAATACTGCTACTGGTTCTGTTGCTTTTGGATTTCCTCAAACCATCTGCAGTTTCAGAAGCTAAAAGATGCTATTGAAAGGCACAACTCAGCACGATGCAGCATCGGACCGCCCAAGGTAGCTGGAGAAATTACTCTTGAATCCATCATTGCTTCCAAGGACAATTCATCTGGGACAACACAAGCATAGGATTATTAATCTAAAGCCCTGTTCTGTTCTGTATACCTATAGTGATGTGCTCTTATTCTTTATATTTGCTTAGTTGTTCTTTTGATTAAACAGGCAGTAATTGTCTATCCCAGTACTCTCATTCTTTATGATTGATCTTTGTGTCCAATCTTTGTAACTTCAAACACTGATTAGAGTAAGTGTAGCATGTTAGAACTTTGTTTACACTGGTTGAAGTAAATACTACTGGATTATATTAATAAATATCATCAATATAATCGAGATAATTATAATAATTTTATCAAATATTTTTTATTAAAATAATTTGGCACATTTATCACAACATATTTTTGCTTTTTGATGGTCAATGTATGTCAGTGTACAAGATTTCTTGTTTTGCAATCGTCGGAGGAGAGTTATCAACCTACGTAGCATTTTCCGGGAAGCGGCTTAAAATTAGAATTAAGCATGTTTTACTATCAAATTTAACGGGATGGAC
>JANQAP020000233.1:711651-724023 GCA_026874005.2 Erythroxylum coriaceum
TTTATTTCATATTTTTCTTTTTCAATTGTTTTATTTACTTAGTTTTTTTCTTTCTTGTTTGTTTATATAGTTACTTACTTTTAACTTTATTTTTATATCCATTTCTAAATATTTTTATTTTATTTTATCTTTTATACAACTATTCAGTGAATTTATTATAAACAACCTCTCAATTAATTAAAAATAAAGCTATGTTTAAACCTCTTCAAACTCTGCATCTCAGCAGTATTCTTACTCAACTGTTGTCGTTGTTATTGTATAATTTATATTAAATATATCAAAATTTAACTAATGTTAACACTATATTTATAATACAAAATTCTTAAGAATTTAAAATTTCAACAATAAAACATGACATAATAAAAGTACTGTATGACAAATTCATGATTACAAAGAGATTGAAGTGAAAATATTTTTTAAAATTTTTAAATATTTATTAAATATTTATAGCTGGTTGTATTGATTAATATAAATTTTGTGATATATTCAAATACAAGAATCCGATAAAGTACAACTCATCTTTGTGAAAAAAGAAAACACACACACAATATCTTAACTTTCTATATATACACTCTAGGTCCAGGCCGCCTCGGGTAAGAATAGGAAAGGCACTCAGTTAGGATCCACTCTTAAATTGCTTGTATTTTGTTTCATTTTGTTTTTTGCGAAAACTCACTCTCAACATTTTTAAAGAGTAAAAAGAGATAAAATGAGAATCCTTTTTATTTTACTCAGGGCCTATAAAATATTATGAACGAGCCTGATGTACTCCTCTGCTATTATAGGTATAAAATAAAAAGGAAAGGACAACGGCTGGTTTTTCCTTTTTTGAGGTTCTTATAAAAGAAATTAGTAGTGGAAACAAAGAAAAAGCAGATGGAATGAGATAACATAGTGGATAAGAGGGATTGGTTAGAAAACAAAGTCGTATCCTCCACAAGATTTATGTGAACATCCAAATGGATATGTAAAGGGTGTGATACAATCTGTACGTGTTATTTGACACCTCATGAGAGAGCAACAGCTTGCAGATAAGACATGCATATTGGTTGAAAGGTCACTTTAGCTGAAAAGGGGTCATAAATGTGACCAATCATATGGATTCTACCAGACAATATTAGTATTGAAAGGGATGCTATACGTATCAGAAGACAATATTTTGTGGAATCCCTGAATTTGTTCTGTCTTTTGTTGTTTTCCTATGCTACTTTTGAATAGTTGTTTCTTCTTTGGACAATTAAAACACATGTTATAAGAGGTGTCATCCTCCAAAGTTAGCCATATGAATCCAAACGTAATGTTTATGGAATCAATTAGTTATATAAGATATAGTTATATACATTTATTTAAGTACATAATAAACACAATTGTAAGTTAAGATCTAGCAAGAATAGAGAAAAAAGGAAGAACAAAATGAATCTAATAGTAACTAGAAACCTTAGTTTGTAGTGGGGTGAAGGTAAATAGTGAGTGATGATGGAAGCTATTGTTGTGGTCAATCCAGGGGTTCCCCTACTTCCTTATCTCCAAAACAATGTCGAAAAGAAAGTAGATGTGCCAATTTTCTAGTCACTCATTATATTCCCTTGCAACTTTTGGCATGATATAGCATCTTTGAAATGACACAAATAGACTAGTAAACGAAGAACAGTAAAGTCTTTGAAGATGCAAAGACTTAACTATTGAGTAATCAGCAAGGAAATGGTAATTAAGTACATATATTGATTAGCTTTTTAATTAATCTATCGAATATCTTGATTATTCGGGACCGTTTGATTCTAATTTTATTTTTTAATATAGTTTTCAGTTTTAATTTTAGTCTGAACTTAAAAAAATAACAATTGAGTACTCAAACTTTCAATTTTTTTAATTCTAACGTGACGTTAGTATTTCTGTTAATGTTGCTGACATGACTTGCCACATAAAATAGAAATTCTAAACATTTATGCACGTCAGACTTAATTAAGTTTAACTAATTAAATTTAACCAAAATACGTCGTTTTGGTATTGAAATCCCTAAATCAGACTCTGTCATGCCAGTGCGAGATGACAATGATATTCTGTTATACTAGTGTGTGTGAGATGACAATGACACAGATTCTAACAATCTAAATGGAATTTCAATTTGCCACCCTAGGCCCTCTTTCTATCTAGGCGAGAACGAACTGATTTAGGATTCTCAATTCAAGAGATTTAAATAACAAGTTTGATTTAAGGATTTCAATCTTAAACAAATAGATATTTTTATTAAATTTTAAAAAAATAAAAAATAAAATTGAAAACAAGCTGTCATTAACTATGCACAATCTTCACAATCTCGTTGTTTCCTTAAGAAAATGGATTAAGCAGCAAAGAATCGAGTTAGAGTTTAAGCAAAGCCAAATATGTGTGTATGGAAGTGGATTTATAGATATAGATATACAGGATCATCACTTGTTTTCCACGAAGAACTATGGCTGATCAGTCGTTTTCTCGAGAAAATTAGGACCAGAGAGATGGGTCCCAGTTTCAAAATTTTCATAGATCTTCAACCATTGAAGCATCGACACAGAGACGACAATGGCAGTGGCAAGATGGTCCCGTTCTTTGAAGCGAGGACAAACTAGGGCAGAAATGCCTGTACCTGTATTTATTCTGCCACGTCAATTTTTATCATATGCTTTTCATGCAAAAAGCTCAATCCTTTCATGACATTTTGCTGTTTTGAGTGAACCAGGGATGGTACATATGAGATTACTCTTATGTATATGCATAATTGATTGATTCTTGTGAATGAAGTGGATAAGGAAGGTAAAACGAAATTGTTCCTGACGTTCTGGGATTGGTTTTTTCAGTTCCAGTACACAAGCAATTTTTGAATGGTAAGAGAACTCATTCCTGTAGATGGATGATAGTGATGATGAAGAAACGATTTCATTCTATTACATGCATGTGTAATTAAAGGAGGAAGAAGAGGAGGTACTACAAAGCCCTCCATGTTACACAACTGCTTTCTTGAGACCTTCGACTGCCATAGATAGATCTAAACAATTTGTTATCAAAAAAAGCTACCAATTTGATAAGTCCATCGCCAGTGTATCTGATGTTAAGAAATTTTCTATGGAGTTTTGAGAGATCGAACCAACCCACCCTTTATGCACGTGACGGATCTTTCTTCTTGTTTCTCTTCACCTTTCTTGGTTCGACCAAGTTACGAGACTCTGATAGGTCTGATTATAAGGCAGCTTGAGGATGGTTTACTGCTTCCTTCCAAAGATGTTGGACCAGCGAGAGTGAGCTCCAAATCAGGTGCTACAGGTCTTGAAGGCATTGGTTTTCTGGGCAGCGAATCAATAGGTTCATGTAGTTGCGAAAATCCAGTGGAATGATGATGATGACAAGAAGCTAACTGACGAGGATTGTCAGTTCCATGAATGTCTACTTGCCTGAAGCTTTGTTCAGAGGGATTAAGACCCGGCAGACTAGTCTCATGGCTCGTTGTGTACTGAGACTTACTTGTCCTGAAATATGGAGTCGGAACGGGATATCCAGGGTGCTTTGAACTATGACAACTAACCTACATGTCCAAATGTCTAGAGTAAGAATCCGAGTTGAGATAAATACTGTTTAATGACACAGGAGTTGGCTTAATTACCATGTCAAATAGACTAGAACGTCGCTTCTTCGTCTTCCTGAGGTTTGCTTGACGAAGAAAGTATTTCTGGGCATGACTAGCAACTTGAGTTGGAGTTCTGGTGGTCACAAAGTTTTTGGATATGCCTCTCCAGTCTCCTTTTCCAAGCTTTTCAAGCCCTATTAAGAATGTTCTATGCTCATCTTCTGTCCAGGGAACTCCTGTTTAAATGAAAAGTCAATCTAGTGTTAAATAAACAGCAAAAAACCTGGAAAAAGTTTTCTGTGCGATTCTATTCATAGTCCACCACCATCAAATCTCAAGAAAACAAAAGCAAGGAGAAGAAGAAGACAGACACAATTTCTGTTTCTGCTGAAGACTCAAAATTAAGGACATAATAATCAGGACTCACCCTTCTTTCTCTCCTGGGCATGACCAATGAGACCATCCGACTGATAACCAATGTGAATGGGTGCTTTGTCTGAATCTTCATCGATGGAAACTCTAGACGAACACAAAGAAGAAGCAGGTGACGAAGACGTCGACAGGGAATCCATGCTGAAACTCTTTTTCATAGGAACACAAGAGACTGATGAAGAAAAGTCCCGAAGTTGCACCCCGAAAAGCCTGAGACCTGAAGAGCCAGAAGCAACTATGCTCCCTGTGAAACCGGTGCAAGTCCTTGAATTATGTCCCATGTTCCTACAATGTGAGCACTTCCTGCCCATTCTCACCAAACAAAGCCTCAACTTCCTAAGACCTTAGAAAACAGAAACTAACGTCCACTACCTAAGAACAAATAACAACCTCATCACACAAACACACACACACACACACACACATAGATAAAGGGGGAGAGAGAGAGAGAGAGAGAGAAAGTAGTAGCTAGTTTGGTGGATTTTATGATGATGGTGGTGAGGGGGGGGTTGATGAAAATGAATGCACACAAGGAGAAGATGACTGGACGTGCATCTATAGTTTTGTTGGATATTTTCACCACTTGTGTATGTTATAAAGAAAATGAAAATACAGTAGCAATCTACTGTCTTTCTCTATATATGTAATTCCAAGGTAAGGGAAGAGTCTATAAAGATATTCTTGAGAGAGCAGATTTCATCATATTCTTGAGAGAGTAGATTTCATCAAAAGCTGACAGATTTTCCAGTTGGATTGTTGCCTGTGGTCAAAACCTTGTGAAGTCCATTGGCATATTTCGGTTCCCTTCAACCTGCTCAAACCTAACCAGAAATTGACCTCAACATGTACCATATATGTCGAGTGTCATATTATCTTCAATGACTTTAGCTCAACTGTCATGCCATTAAGAGCATGTTTATTAGATAATGAAAAGGAGAAAGAACAGGATATTCCCATTTTACTTACAAGTAGGCTTCATTACTAGATAGGTAATTAAGAAAATATTAATATAATATTCTTAATATGGTTATTATTATTGATAGAGACAAAAAGATATAAAAATATATTATTTAATTCCACCAAATCTTCTAAAAAAGTAGCCTTTTCCCTAATTAAGAACCTAAATACTTCGACAACAAGCAGTAAAAATCCAACTAAACGTAGAGTCTAAAGAGGTCCAATAGTACGTAATCTTATTTCATCTAGTTCATGATTTGAGAATAATTAGTGGACTAACCCAATGGAATGTTTCCTAGAGCTCAACTTGACAAAAATATTAATTAACATTAATCCAATTTTGATACTTTATTAAATAAGTCTAATCTGGTGTTATCATGCAAAGGAATCTTCACTAACAAATTCTGATTGACTGAGATTGAATTGCATATTTAGTTCTCAAACGACTTATAAGAGGCTTTTGCCTTTCGCTTTTCATTTAATCTTTTAACAATACAATTTGTAGTTTGATATGTTAATTATGTCAGCCTGGAATTTATATGAACTTGGTCTTACACTCACCAACCTTATGTGATGTCTTGTACGTATATATCTGTAGATACCGTAAGACTTACTGTATAATTTCAAGAGAGAGGGTTGAATTGGGAATTGTTGGTAGCAGAGTAAAATGGTTGACTTCCAAACTCACAGTTTCAAGCTAGAATGAAGCAAGACCTGTTTTTTCCAAATTGATCACGTAAGGTATGGAGTGTTACTTTCAGTTCCTTGGTGGAGCGAAAAGCACTGAAATTGCAGCTTATTCTGAACTTTTTCTGCTAAAGGAGAAATGCATTATACGGCATAGATGAAACCATATAAACTTGATATTCCCTTTTCAAGCATGTGTTGGTTCGATTTCAATTTTGTAAAATTAGAACACTAATGCATGAAAATCAAAATTCAGAGTCGACATTACTATTCTGAAAAAAGGGTCGGCAGTTTGGGCATTCTTGGGACCAAATCAGAGGCCTCCTCTAGTTCCCCACTCATTAAAGCAAATGTATCTTGTATTGATTGGTTAAGTTAAGCATATTTACTGTATTAACAAAAGGGCATTCACCAAAAAGCACCTGAAGGTTAGGTTCTGGTGATTAAGCAAAAGTGTCTGATTTGGGTAGAGCATGGGATGGGCAGGGAACATCGTATTGCGAGATGGAATGAAGAAAACGAAAGGAAGGAGCAGTGCAGTGGAATAGTATACTACACCACACATTTCCTTTTCAAATAAAGGATCTCAACCACCAACTTTTCCATGTCTGTCTCCTCTTTTCCCTTCTTTTGAGTCAATGCATAATAAGAATGTAAAGTTACAGTTGTAGTCATAAGTCCAAGTGTTCACAATAAAAATTACGATTCACTTTAATTTTAAAGAGTTAATTATAAAAACATTTCAATTTTTACTAAACTTTACAATATTACGTTAAAAAGTAACAATTAAATTTTTAATTTTTCAATTTTTAGTAAAAATAGTCAAGTATTAAATTCTCTATTAATATGAATGACGTGGGGAATTTTTTTGTTACGTGATTGTTACATATTATATTTGTGTCACTCATAAACTTTATAATTTAATAAATTTAAAATATGAAACACCTTAAAATAATTATGAAGTAAAACATATAAAGAGTGTATAATTATTTCAATATTTTTTGATATATTTTTAAATTATTAAATCATAAAATTCATACACGATACCAATAAAATATATAGAGTCACCGAATAAAAATATTAATCTTATGTGACTTGTCACGTTATCAACATTAAAAAAAACTTAACAATGACTATTTTTACTAAAAATTGAAATTTTAAATATTTTAATGCTACTTTTTAAATTTCAAACAGGAATTACCAAATTGAGTAAAGCCTAAAATCTTTTAATAACAAATGATGATATAGGAATAGATTTGACAATAATATTCTTCAAAATTAAGTTGAAACTTTTTATAGGTTTAAATTCAGTATTAATCTCGAATTTTTAGAACAAAATTTTAAATTTTAAATTAGGTGTAATTTTTTGAAATGAGAATTTACTATTTTTATTAAGTTTGGACCTAATATGAAATTTGATTAAATTAAAATTTATTTAACAAATTTTAATAAATATCAAAATTGAACTTTTTATTAACTTTAATTGAGAGTGAAAATATGTTTTAGATATATAAAAGCGATGTAATTGAGCTTGTCAATTAATTTTAATATAGACTTGGCAATTGGACCGACCGGCGACCAATGACAAAATTACTTCCTTTTGTTTAAAAAATGACATTTTGAATTTTTAAAAAGTAATAAATTAAACCCGGGCCTCATTGTCATTCGTATTTAATTAGAATATGTAATTTATAAATTGTTATATAATACATGGTACTGACTGTTAAAAAGAAAAGGTTACAATTATGGATTCGAGAGGGTCCAATGCACAAGAACTGTATCTTAAAATTTGGGCTCAGAAAAGCCCAAAGAAGGGGAAGAACAGAGAATAATCAAAAGCGATATTCTTTTATTTTAACTTAAAAAGTACCTGGTGAGAGAAGAATAGAACATACCAGAATTCACCTTACTAAACACGTTGTCAACTATAAATAGTTACACGTGGACGCACGATGCCCGCCGGCGAGCTCCGATACCCATCACCATCGCCACCCAATACGCCGAGCGATATCTCCACCGACGACGATGAGGCATGGCTGTGGGCGCAGATCAAGGCGGAGGCCCGCCACGACGCCGAAGCTGAGCCGGCTCTCGCAAGCTACCTCTATTCCACAATCATCTCTCACGCTTCACTGGAGCGCTCTCTTTCGTTTCATTTAGGCAACAAGCTGTGCTCCTCCACCCTCCTCTCTACCCTCCTCTACGACCTCTTCCTCAACACTTTCTCCTCCGACCCTTCTCTTCGCGCCGCCGCCGTCGCCGATCTTCGAGCCGCCCGTGTTCGTGACCCTGCTTGCGTGTCTTTCTCTCATTGCCTTCTTAATTATAAGGGATTCTTGGCTTGTCAGGTGTTTAATTGGAATTTCAGATAGTTCCCTTTCCTTTTGCTTGTTTTCATTCATCTATTTCTTCTAAACTTAACCCGGCGTACTTGTTTTGATTGGCCGAATTGATACTGTAATCTTGACGTGATTCTCTTTCTCTGCCTAGAAGTAATATTGATCTTTAATAGCTATCGGTAGGAAACTATCGGTTGTTACCTGGATTTTGCTTCTTTTTTGGTAAATATTTGCTCTGTCAACGCTTACGGTTGTCTAAGTATATGTAATTGCATTAGGGTTTTTCGGGTCTTGATTTTGGTGTATAAAAAGCTAAATGATTGTGTATTTACTGTAAATGAATGTCTTGGTCTTGACGAGGTACCGCCTGGATTTAGGAAGAGGCGGCAGTTAGGCATTTGTTTGATTGATTTGCTCAATTATCTGAATGTAACCTCAACTGCAAAAAGAATGAATGTAACGTGCGAATATCTTGAAACTTCCATGTCCTTGTCTGTTTTAGAACTTCTGCTAGGAATGTAAGACATCCTATGATTTGTGTTGGTGAATTCCTTGACGACTGTCACTAAAAGGTGGAGCATTTCAACTTGTACTTTTGTTTTGATTTGTCCATAGGCTCATCGAGTTGCGCACAAGTTGTGGACTCAGTCTCGGAGGCCATTGGCACTGGCATTACACTCTCGAATCGCTGATGTCTTTGCTGTTGATATACACCCTGCTGCGAGGATTGGGAAGGGCATACTGTTTGATCATGCTACTGGTGTAGTGATCGGTGAAACTGCAGTGATTGGAAACAATGTGTCGATACTTCATCATGTCACGCTTGGAGGAACCGGGAAGGCAAGTGGGGATCGTCACCCCAAGATTGGGGATGGAGTGTTGATTGGAGCAGGTGCTACCATTTTGGGGAATGTGAAGATTGGGGAAGGAGCAAAGATAGGAGCAGGATCGGTAGTGCTGATTGATGTACCTCCTCGGACAACAGCAGTCGGAAACCCTGCAAGGTTGGTTGGAGGGAAGCAAAGGCCAGCAAAGAACGAGGAATGTCCAGGAGAGTCGATGGATCATACTTCTTTTATCTCAGAATGGTCCGATTATATGATTTGACTGCAGCAGTTGAGCAATCATTTGGCATATATTACAGTTTGTACTATTAAACAAGCCCCTCGTTTCTTTTTCTGGTTGGTCTTCAACCAAACTACGGTCTAAAACAGGAGGATATGTATTTAGTTGTGTAAGTCATCTCATATCTTGCTTCTATGACGAATTGATGACAGATTTCAAAATTATTAAGTTGTTAATGACAATCCATCAGAATCCTTGAGGTTCTTCTATTTCTTGATCAGAATTAATAAGTTATGATCTATATAAATGAATAAGGTTACTCAGATGACACAAAAACTTTTAGTATTATATCTTAATTCTGCCCAACTTATTATCTGATTACATATAGAGTTCATTTCAAGCTTTTGTTGGAGTTATGGGATTCAGGTACTCTTAAGATCAGAAGTATGGGTAAATTTTGTTGAAACTTTTGTATCTTTATATTTAATAATTTTTTGGTTTGTTTGTTTATTTATTTATTTTATCTTTTATTGATTCCATGCTTTATTTGAACTATACCTAAATGTATTACTTGTGCGACTGTGAGAAATAGTCTCTTTATTAGATAAGGATAAGATTACGTATTACTGACTCTATCTATACCTTGTATTTCAACGAGACTCTAACTAGACGAAGGTGGTCTTCTTCTTCTTCTTGTTGTTGTTTTAATTATGTTAACTTCTATTATAAATCTTAATTTTAAACTTTAAAACAATATTGTGTAATGTGACGGGTAAAAATTACAACGTTTTGAAATATTAATTAGAGTTTTAAATAAAAATTAATGATGAGATGGACTATTGTTATAAAATTAAAACTATGAGAGGATTATTAACAATTTTTGAAAGTTAAAGAAGTAAATTTATAATCTATTAAACTATAAAAAGATCTAATTTATCAAAATTGTTATTATTTCTTCTTCTAATTACATATTATTGTTTACTTTGTTTACAGTCTCTAAGTCCCTAACATTTTATAGGCCCTGGGCAAATTTTAAAAAAAAGTCCTCATAAATCTGCAATATACAAACATGTAAATTTTAAAATCATATTTTTATTTATTAAAATTTAATATCGACACATCAGTGACTCAATTTTTAAATCCACATACTCAACAAAATATTAAATGATCATAATATCCGCTAATAATATTTTACAAATGTTAGTAACAATAAAATCACTAAAAATAATAGCAATAGCAACAAAATAATAGTAGCAGTAATAACAAAATAGCAATAGCAGCAATCAAACAATAATATTAGATTGCAAAATACTAAGAGAAT
This sequence comes from Erythroxylum coriaceum, assembly GCA_026874005.2. Classification (NCBI taxonomy): domain Eukaryota; kingdom Viridiplantae; phylum Streptophyta; class Magnoliopsida; order Malpighiales; family Erythroxylaceae; genus Erythroxylum; species Erythroxylum coriaceum. Next base: position 722,051 of record JANQAP020000233.1, read on the forward strand.
TGCACTAACAAACACACAGATGATCGTGATTTATCAAAAAAATTTCTCTGTGTATTTTTAAATGCAAAATCATTAATAATATTATCAAGATCAATATTGTCCGAGATATTCTTCTAGATACATAAAATAACTAAACCATTCAACCTTTCTCGCGATATTGATGACCTAAAGTCGGTTTTCAATAAATTTAACTTTGAAAAATTTCTCTCAGCTAATGCTACAAGCACAGGTAAAATAAAAATTACAATTACAAAAATTGAATTATTTATTAATGTTTAATTATATTTTTATAAATAGTAAGTAATCTAAAAATTAAAAAGGGAGAAACACAAATAAACACAATATTATTTAATATTAATATTCTGATTTAAAATTCGAATATAGTGTCCTTGTGAATTACAAGGTACAAATTAAGTATAATATATCCAAATATTTAATAAGCTAAGAATACTTAAAAAAATTTAAAAACTTTACCTTTAAATTATCACTCAGAACCCAAAAGTCATAATTATAATAATCATTTGCTGCAAATTTTGAGTTGAAATATCTTAAATTCATATGTTGATTAAAAATTAACGTTAGTATCGAACGCTGAAAATATTACATATTAATAGGGGCATTATCTCAATCAAAAATTATTTGTTCCACCCCTTCTGCAACCATTAAATAACATTTAATAACCTCCAATAACTAATAACATGTTTGGTTGAGTAGAATAATTATTCTATTACTTATGTATTCTTAATAAATAGTTATTCCATTTTTTGGTTAAAAAATAACATACAGAATAATTAATCTCAGATTTAGTTATTCCAGGAATAACTAAAGATACCTCCCCTATCTTTACCTATTCCATGAAACATGGAATAGATAAAGACAATTTTTCTCCTTATTATTATTATTATTGTTATTGTTGTTGTTGTTATTCATATTTTTCTTATATTATTATTATTATTGTTATTATTTAATAATAATAATAATAATAATAATAATAATAATAGAGACTATGACAAATATTTTAGTTTTTTTGTTAGTTATTCCTTTATTATCTCAAGTTTATGTTTTCAAACTAAATATTGACATACATCATCATTAGAAATTCTTAGGAATAAACCAAATTAAGTAATACTCATTACATTATATTCCTCATCAATTCTATTCCTAAAAATAACCATTTTATTCTTTATCTATTTTGACAAGTGAATCCTATTAAAAAAATAAACGTTGGAATGTTAGCAGAAGTAAAAGTAGACCCCTGATGGGGTAGGGCCTTGGATGAAGTCTTTTTGCCTCTTTGTTAATCCTATTAACTATTGGTGCTCCATCCACCATACGTAACAGTTCTAAAGAACTTTGTTTTAGTACAAGAACCCATTACGCACGATCGTAAACTTGTCAAGATCTAAGCCACAACAATCAATTTGTATTCTTCATAAAGTTTAAGAGTGGCCCCCTAAAAGAGTAGGCCTGGGCAAGTGCCCTGGCTACCCTACTCAAGGCCAGGCCGGCACTGTTTAGAGGTAAACCATTCCTGCATTTTTTTTGCCAAATAATACCTGTATATATAATATATATATACAAATCACCACATTCATACTTCCAAGTTCCAACCAAATATTTTCAAGTTCTGTTCATGCAGGGTTTGAATTTTATTAGATGAGGAAATGGAACTCAAATTTTTTGTGCCACTGATCCTTTTTCAATCCTATGTCACTCTATTCTAACTATTTATTTATATGGGACCAATCTTAGTCCTGTTTGACAATCAACTGATTGCAGCCCCGACCCTGGGCAGGGGCGAGCTGGGCTCCTGCCCAGGGCTCACTTTTTTTATAAAAAAATTATATATATAATTTATTTAAAAAAATTTAAAATTATTTTTTAATTAAAATGAGGGGCTCATATTTTCTTTTTTGCCCAGGGCCTATAAAATTTCAGGACCGGCCCTAACTGATTGCATTAGCTGTTAGCTG
>JANQAP020000234.1:128075-160793 GCA_026874005.2 Erythroxylum coriaceum
TAGAATATAAAAAAACCTGTTTTCAAAACTCACAGAAACGTCTTTTTTACGTTTCTTTAAAACTGTTGTAGTTTTTTAATTTTTACAAACCTAAAACGGGAACAAACTTATCCAAACATATTTTTAACCACCGTTTCTTTTATTTTAAAAACGACAACCAAAAACCAAAAAAAAAATGAAACCAAACAGCCTCTTCGTTTTTTCAATTTTCTTATACTGCATACTGTTGATGTCTCCGTGATAGAAACAAATATTAAAACACAAAAATCTTGTATCTAGCAGTATTTGATTATTGACATTGCTTATTTTTATTTTGTCTCTAGTTCATAAAAATATAAATTTTTTGTTCCTTTAAAAACTGTAGCACAACTTTCTTGTATCTATCATAGAAACAAAACACACGAGTTATGAGAAGAAAATACTTCTATATTATTACTATAAATAGAAAAAAAGAAATTCTTAATAAAATATAAGACTTGAATGTATCTTTAACCTTTTATGTAATTAATTCCATAAATGCTTAGATGTTTTATTACATTATAATGTACTAAAATTTCTAACTTGTAAGATTTTTTTTATTCAATAACTCATTTCATTAAATTTTTAGGTTTCTCATTTCATTAAATATTTAAGTTCTTCATTTTATTTCATCATAATTAAAAAATACAAATACAATTAAAAAATTATTGATACAATTATAAAAAATATTTACGTAATTCATTTTATTATTAACTTATACGAATTTTTTACTATTCAATAGCTCATTTCATTAAATTTTTAGGTTCCTCATTTTTTTATTTCCTTATTTATAGATACAATTAAAAGAAATACTAATACAAATCATTCGTTTTAAAATAATCAATTATTTACATATTTCCAATCATATTATATTGCAGAAATACTTTGGTCAATGACATTGCTTTCTATGTTCTGTCAATTGCAACCAAACATATTTCTATCTTCGAAACACACAGTTTTATTTGTTTTGTCCATTACAGCCAAGCACCTCACTGTCTCCATTTTTTTTTCTTTCTCCAAATTTTTGTTTCGTTCCGTCTTAGTATATGGATCACAGTAACCATACGCAACGTTAGGGTCTGCTTGGTTGGAGGGAACGGAATGAAACAGAACACATTTTCATCATTTCGTTGAGGATTTCATAGTAGAATGAAACGAAATGGGATGAAAGTGGAGAGTTTCATATTACGTTCCATTAAACAATGAAAATAAGAAACCTCTGATTCAGCGGGTTTAGAATGGAACGTAAACTAATAAATACATACTACCTAATATATCCTCAATAATTTTTCTTAATACCAATTATTTCTTCTAATCCTAACCCCCTTGTATATAATTAATAATATTTTATATTATTTCTCCTTACCTCAATAACAATATTTTTATATGACTAATAAAAATTGTATATAATTAATAATAAAATAAAAGATTTAATAAAATTTTTATTAATAAAAATCGAAAATATATAAAAATTATTCTTTAATTGTTTGTATATATTTCTATACAAATAAAAATATAAGTAAAAAAATTAAATATAAATCGCATATAATGGAATAAAATTTATTAAATAATTAATAATAATATTTTTATATAATTAACAATAGATTGTATATAATTAATAATAAAATAATAAAACTTTTATTAAAATGTTTATTATTTTAAAATAAAAGTATATAAAAAATTATTTTTCGCGGTTGTACGTAACTTTTTAATTGGGCATGATTTATAGTTTAAAATCATAACATTACATCTCTTGCAACAACCATTTTAATATTAGGGGTATAATAGTCATTTATTATACGTTACATTTCATTCCATTCATCTTTCAACCAATGTTTCACTACATTACATTATGAACCATTTCATTTCTCATAAACAACTTTTCACTGTATTACATTTCATTTCATTATAAATCGTTCCGTTCCGTTCCGTTAATTAATATCCAACCAAACAGGCTCTTAGGTTGCGATTGGATTTGCGCTGCGATGGAGATGAGTATTTATTCGCTGCAGTTTTCAAACGTAGTTACATGTTTAGATCTGCGAGCGAACAATCGAAGGTTGAAAAAACGTATGATGCCACCACAGAAATCGATAAGTAAAAAGAGGATCACGGTAAGAAAATACTTCTGCGGTAGAAATTCTACTTTTCATTAATAATCTTCTGATAATTATTATTTTCCATTATATCCTCAACAATTAATTATTCTTATTTATAATTTAAATTTATATGATTGATAATATATTTTTTATGAAATATTTTATTCACTAAATTAATTTTATTTATATTTTTCTTATTTTAATTTAATATTTTATTATTTATTATTTTGAATTTATATGTCTAATAATATATTTTATAAAATATTTTATTTATTAAATTTATTTTATTTATACTTTCTTATTTTAATTTAATATTTTATTATTTATAATTTTAAATTTATATGATTAATAATATATTTTTTAATTATTTATACAACAATTAATAGTTTATTAAATCAACAGGCTTTTAGTTATTTTATTTCTTTTTAGCAACCGTAACCGCACTTGCCAAACACCTATCTTCATATTTCAGTAGTTACTAAAACAACAATCCCAAATAGAGAATAAGTATTTATCGTTTCAGCAAGTTAATTTCAACAAGTTATTAACCACCACGACCACCAAATCAAGCTTTAGATTTCTCAATTTGTTGAACCCTTTCATTTGAAGCTAAGTATTGTTCCTGAAACTTGAAACTGGATTACTTGCCATTTCATTACGTGAAATTCTTTACTATTATTAAAAAATTATTTTTTAAAAAATGATATTATTACTAATTTGCTCAATAATTATGATTTCGACTATCAACGTGCTCCTAGTTTAACCACTGCCTCCATTACCTAAAACAAGCGGTCTGTTAGACCCTTCAGCCGAGAATGCGGGTTCGTGCAAGTGTTGGCGAGTCTTGGCCAATGCTTGGCATGCAGTTCGGCACGAGGAAAGCATGTTGACGAGGGAACAAGGCGAAATCTTACTAGTTGACGACCTAAGTCAAGCGAGACCCGAGGGTGCGCGAAGACATGCGAGCTAGGAAAGCGTTTGTGCACTTGACTTCGGTGAGGCAGGTCGAAGATATGTAAAACGTGCGAGGTTTTAATCTAACTTGAATTGTGACTTGTACTTAGTTATGGAGCTACGAGACTGCATCATGAAGTGAACTGGATCATAGAAGATAGACTTGTCCATGAACGTGCATTGACAGACCTATGTGCGGATAGGCCTTGGTGAACACATCAGCAGTGACGTGGATGATGTGGCACATGATAACGTGGAGGATAAGATCGCAATGGATGAACATCAACTTTAAGATATAAAGATCATCTGGAAGGTTCATCTGAAGATAGAGGAGATCTTTACAGATAAGGATAATCATTCCTAGATAGGGTAATCTTTTAAATGTGATGTAACCTAATCCTATTAAGGATAAGATAGGATAAGATTGTGATTTTAGCCAGTAGAGTTCTATTAGGACTCTTAATCATCTAGTGGAGCCTATAAATAACTCATTAAAGTTGAGAGCTATTTAATTCAATCAGTGGGAGAGTTCATTGAGAGAAATCATTCAGAGGAGAGAGCTTTGAGAGTTGACAGCTTTTGGGAGGAGTTCTCATTGTAAGGGCTTCGAGTAGGGAGTTCCTTGTGAGTGCTTCAAGAAGGAGGTACTTGGGTCTTTTGTTAACATTTCGTGGAGAGTTAATGAAAGAGTAGCTTCGGCTACATATAAATATCTCTTGTTGCTTTCTTTACTCTATTTTACACTTGTGTTATTTTGTGTGTGAGAGAAACACTTTAAACACTTTTGTGCTCATGAGGTGTTCGAGGGATAACGGAATTATTCGACGACATTCACATGAAAAGACTGAATCTTGCTTAACCTGACCGAAGCGGGATTGCCGTACGAAGGTGGGTATGACTTGTGGTGAAAATTCGGATCCAAAGTAGACCTTTGTGACACAGTCTATCTTACATATTAAAGACAATATCCTCTTAACCAGGTTTGCATCATAAAATTCATGTAAACAACAAATCATTAACTCGAATTCTTTTACATTTTTGTTGCAAATAATCACGAACTTGCATTCAACGGTAGAATTAAGGAAAAGTAAACTATGTTTAGTAACAAATGAACATGACGCATTGTAAAGAAAACTAAAACAACAGGCAAAAATTAATTTGTATGATTTTTATGAATTATAAAACTGACAAGTAAAAATATAAACTACAAAATAAACCAATTTATTTTTAGAAAATAAAAAAACACTAAAATTTGTAAGAATTTTTAGTACATTGCGAAAACTCCTAAACTTGTTAAAATTTTAGCATGTACTGAAAAGATCACGATGATTTCAATTGTGAAAATGAGAGAAGTAAAGAGCAAAAACAATAATCAAAGACACACCAATTTTACATGGAAAACTTTCAGAGTGAGAAAAAAATTACAAATGACGACGAGTTGATCAAAAATCTACTATAATGAAAAGAGATTACAAGAATCTCCAAAGAATTCGTAAGCACAAAAAATATTTAGAGAATTTTGCAATCTCTCAGTACCACCTTCTCTCACAAAGTAATATGGAATATTGATCCAAAAAGACCAAATAAAAAAGAGTGAATTACATAAGTGTGTGTAAACTTAATATAAACTTAGTCGCACACTCTTAATAACAAACATGGTCATTACTCAAACATTAGTAGACCATGTTAATTATTGTAACAAGCTAACCAAAATCAAGGGCAACAGAAGATTTAACTCAATATTCTCAACAATCTCCAACTTGACTCAAATTCGGTAAAACTTGTCTTCAACAAAAAGCCTCAAAGGGCAATTAAATGTGGTGAACTCCAACCAAGTTTAAACAATATTGGAATTTGGCAATAGGAAGAGGTTTGGCGAGCATGCCTGCATGATTCTTCGAAGTATGAATCTTCTTTACTACAACTTGTGATGTAGCAAAAGTATCTCAAATAAAATGACGCTTAACATCAATATGCTTATTCTTGGAATGATACATATCTTCCTTAAAAAATATTAAAACCTGGTAATATGAAGAGGTTTGACTTCTCAAAGTATGAGTCTTCTCTACTATAACTTTCCATGTAGCAACAGTATCCCTAATAAAGTGACGTTTAACATTAATATGCTTAGTCTTGGAATGATATATATCGTTCTTAAACAATATTGAAACTTGGCAATAGGAAGAGGTTTTGTAAACATAACCGCATGATTCTACTAAGTATGAATCTTCTTTACTATAACTTTCCATATAGCGATGGTATCTGTAATAAAGTGACGATCAACATCAATATGCATAGTCTTTGAATGATATATATCATTCATAAACAATATCGGAACTTGGTAATCGGAAAAGGTTTGGTGAGCTTATCCGCATTCTCCAAAGTATGAACCTTCTTTGCTACAACTTTCTATACAGCAACAACATCTCTAATAAAGTGAAGCTTAACATCAATATGCTTAGTCTTGGAGTGATACATATGTTTCTTAGTCAAATACATAGGAATTTGACCGTCACAATACACGATTATAACTTTATGTAAAACGCCAAACTCAATGGTAAGACCCTACAACCAAATAACCTCTTTCACACGCTCAGTGGCTGCAAAATACTCCACTTTTCCAGTAGATAAAGAAGTAATGTATTCAAGGAATGCTTTCAAACTAATAGCACCATAACCAAGAGTGAAAAAATAATTAAGAAAAACGTTTGTCTATCAAGATTGCTATTATAATCAGTATCTACAAAACTAATTACATCATTAGATGTAGCCTTATGATCATAAAACAGCGAACCTAAGTTAGAAGTACCCTTCAAATACTGAAGGATCCATTTAACAACATTCCAATGCTCCTTACCAGAATTGTGGATGTATCGACCCACCATGCTCACAACATTTGCTAAATTAGGTTTAGTGCACACCATCGCGTACATTAAACTTTCAATTGCACTAAAAAAAAGAACTTTAGGCATTCATTCTATTTATTCCTCCGTTGTTGGGCATATATTAGAAGATATTTTGAAATGTGCACTAAGAGGTGTAGAAACATGTTTATAGTCAAACAAACCTTTCAAGAACCTTACTAATATAGTTCTTTTGAGAAATAAATAATTTACCAGCTTGATGATTCTGTTGAATTTCTATCACAAGTATCTTCTTAGTTACACCAAGGTCTTTCATACCGAAATCCTTGCTAAGTTGATCTTCCAAACTATTGATCAAGGACTTGTTGTAGGATGCAATAAGTATCTCACCAACATATAGCAAAAAGTATACAAAAGACTCATGTCTATATTTTTTGAAATAAACATAACTATCATATTAACTTCTAGAAATGTGTTGCTCAAGTATAAAAGCGTGCTTAAGGCCATAAAGAAACTTATGCAAGTGACAAACACAAGCCTCCTTATTAGGAACTACAAATCGCTTGGACTGCTTCATGCAAAATTCTTCTTCAAAATTCCCATAAAGGAAAGAAGTTTTTACATCAAGTTGCTCAAGTTCCAAATTAAAAAGAGCAATAATTGCAAGTACCATTAACATACAACTAGAGAAATGAACTGATTAAAGTCAATACCTTTTCATTTATCAAAATCATCTACTACTAAGTGTATCTTCCACCTTGCATCTTTAACCCTAGGAATACCATCCTTCTTTTTGTAGATTCACTTACAACTCAAAGCTCATTTGCCTTTTGTAAGCTCCAGTAAATCCCATGTACCGTTTTCATGGAGGCTATTAAATTCTTTATTCATTGCCAGTAACCATTTAAAAGAATTATCATAGGAAACAACTTTATAATAACAAGAAGGTTCCATACCTTCACTAACATCTTTTGCAACTGACAATACATAAGCAATCAAATCATCATCTTTGTCAATATATTTGACGGGCTTTCTAATTTGTATCGTTGGTCTATCGCAAGCAATAGAAAAATCTCTAATGCATAACCAAGAAATAAGTATTTTTTAGTTCTAGGCATAAGCTTACAATCATTAACATATGCATATGTAGGACATCAAAAAATTCTCAAAATAGAATAGTCAACATGATTACTTGATCGTACTTCCTATAGGATTCTGAAGTCAACATAAGAGTACGGAGATCAGTTGACCAAATAACAAGTAGTAGAGACTGCATCGGCCAAAAAATACATCGCTGCCATAAGCTAACATTAGAGAGGATATGATGAGCTCTCTTTAAAAGAGTCCTATTTATCCATTTTACAACATCATTCTTTTAAGGTTTCCCAACAAATGTCTTATGTCTGCCTATACCATGATCTAAGCAAAACTAATTGAAGTCACCATCATAAAACTCTAACTGGTTGTTCCTTATAAGCTTATTATCCTTTTTTCATGTTTGGTTCTTGACATAATTTTCTTCCTTTTAAATGAGGAGAGGGCTTCATTTTTTTGCCTAAAGAAATCGGCCCAAATTGTATATGAAAAATCATCAATGATAGACATGAAATATCCCTTTCTTCTACATGAAATAACTTTGGTATAGTTAGTTGCACTAAAGAAACTAACTCTTTTTTGTTTCTCAAAAACACAATTTTCGCATAACTCCAATTTATTGATGCCTTGATCTTTAAAGAGACACTTTTTGCTCAGAAGTGTCATGCCTTTCGTGCTTATATGACCCAAGTGCATGTGTTATAATTTAGTTACATTAGAATTAGGCATAGCAAAGGAAACAATTGAAGAGAACCTTAAAACTCCACCTTTAGTTGTGTACTTATGCCTAAGAGGTTCAAAGGTGCCAAAGAAATCAAGTTTCGATTCAAGTCATAAATGTAACGAGCATCGGATAAAGTCCTAATGACATCATCATCGGTTTGATATGAATATTAACGATGTCAAAATCAGTTTGATATTAATATTACTGATGTTACTTACCTTGCACTAGGCATCATTGCCCGTCAAGAAAGCACCACTATCAACAAGTTCAAAAGTGACAAACAAGTCCCTATAAGGACAGATATGAAAAGTACATCTATAATTAATAATCCATTTGATTTTACTCCTCTTATTAGTGGAAGTAACAGATAATAAAACATTACCTTTAGAATTAGTCTCAACAACACTAGCTTCCACAAATTTTTAGGGTTGTTTATTTTCTCTTGATTCTCTTGCTTATTTTTCAACCTACAACATTCAGAAACTTCATGTCGAAATTTATTACAGTAGCAACAAATGTTAATGGATTTACTTTCTCTAAATTTGAACCTAGATTTTTTTGACATACTACTACTACCCTTTTCTTGAGGTCTCCCTCTCACTGTGAAACCCTCAACGTTATCATCAAAATGAAGTTCAAGATCAAAATTTCCCTAGAATAGTAAATTAGATTTGACATCTTCAAAAGATAAGGTATTATGAGTTCTGTACAACAACATTTCTTTTAAGTGTTTATAAGAATTAGGGAGTGAGACTACTAACAAAACAACCTTTTTCTTGTCTTCAACTTTCACATCAATATTTTATTGGTCCATGATAATAAGATTAAACTCATCAATATGAAATTGGACAGGAGTACCTTTAATCGTGCGTATTGTATATAAACACTCCTTAAGATGAAGCATGTTGACAAGGTTTTTGGTTTTGTACAAAGACTCAAATCTTTGCCACAAGCCCGCAGTGGTTGTTTCATTTCCTACTTATTGTAGAACCTTTTTAGACAAGCAAAGTTGTATGACATCGAGTGCTTTTCATCTAACTCCTCCCATTGTTCGTCAGTTATAGTGCCTGGCCTATTGGATGTTCCTTCCAAAACTATATTCAATTTGTTTTATGTACAAGCGATCTTTATCTGAACTCTCCAAATGGAAAAGTTGATTTTCTCTTCAACCTTTTTGATTTCAAACTTTGTGATGATTGACATATTGAGTAGTCAATACAGATGGCAATTTCTGACCCATGGGCCTAAATTTAGTTGTTTTCAATCGGCCGACCGATGAGCCAAGTCTAGCTTAGATTGACTCGATACCCAACTTTTATAAGTAAAATGACACCGTTTTGCTTAGAGAGATGGGTCTCAGGTAGGCTTAGGCCTGGACAGTCCAAACCCAAACCAAATTAAAAAAATACATTGGTTTATATTTTTAATTAAGAATATTTTTAAAAATAATCAGGTCTAATATAATTCTTGATTGTCGATTGAATATAATATTCTGATACCACATGTAAGGATTTTTAGCATATAGCAAAAACTCCTAAACCTCTTGTTCATATTTTAGTGCATAGCGAAAATGTCAAGACCAATTCAATTAAAAGAATAAGAGAAGTAAAGAGTGAAACTAATAATCAAAGACACGCCAAACTTACGTGGAATATCTTTGGTGTGAGAAAAAACCCTAAACGATAACAAACCGATAAAAAAATCTACCATGATAAAAAGAGAGTACAAGAATTCTCAAAGAGCTCGCAGGCACAACAAAAATATGAAGAAATTTACAATCTCATAACACTACCATCTCTAAAAAAGTATGGAATAATAATCCAAAAAATCCCAAAAAAAAGTGAACTTCATAATTATATGTGTGTATATAGTCTCAATATAAACCTAACCATACACTATATTCTTATTGTAATATGCTAACCAAAATCAAGGACAAAGAAGCATTTGAGATACTGAGTTCTAAAAAAGGTCAAAAGAATCCCTAATAATAATAAATCTTTTCGTGAGATGGTTAATAAGATATTTTGTTCTCTCGTAAAAACTTAACTAAGATTAATAGGCTGTTTGGAAACTTTTGAATTGAATTCATTAGCGAATAAGATTCAATTACATTAATGAGATTGAATTGAATTCAATTTACACTGTTTGGAACAAATCCAGTAATATTAGAAATGAATTCAATTGCACTGTTTAGAATGGGAATGAATATAATGAGGAATGAGAATGGATATTATCATTATAATTATGATGGTTAGTTAAGAGAAAGTAATGATTATCATTACCATTAACAATGGTTGGTTTGTAAAAAATATTGAGAAATAAAATTTTATTATATTTTAATTAATTAATTAATTAATTATATTTTAATTAATTATGTTGTAATTAATCAATTACAATATATTGATTAATTAAAATGTTTTAATTAATTATATTGTAATTAATTAATTACAATATTTTAATTAATTAATTATATTGTAGTTAATTAATTATTAATAATATTTTAATTAATAGTTTTTGGAATCCAATCAAGTGAAGCACAAGTGAGTGAGAAGTGAAGTAGTCCAAAGAATGAAAGAGCAAAAGAGCAAGACCTTACCTTTGAATAGCACATAGTGATTCTTGATGAGAAATACAGGGCAAAGAATTAGACTCAATTAAAACCCACAATAAATAAATAAACTTTGATGAATGTCTAGTTATATAGCAAACAACAGTTTTTTGTTTAAAAGTGTTTTCCTCAATTTTCAATATAATTGAATTCCTGTGTTTAAAGAAGTGAATTCAATTTATAAAGAAGATAATTTTCAATTATATGCATAAATTGAACTCATCCTTTTTTTAATATTTCCATATACTTGAATTGAATACAATTCACCCCATTTTCAAACACCTCGTAAGGTTGTGTCCTAGAATCTGACGATACTGGGTCCGGGTTCAATGTATGAAGTAGAAAGGCAACGAATTAAGTTAATTTGTGTGAAACTACTAAATGTTGATAGGCAGAGTAGGACTCTCGATGCGTGGACGTGTGTGCATAAGGACATAAAGAACTGTTATTTTCCCTTGCATGCAAGCCTTATGACTCGACATGCTCATGCATTCTTTTCATGTGACATGTGGTTTGTTGAGTTCGACTTCTACTTCAAGTACCAAGAACTTGATATATCGGAGGTCATGTAGTTTAATTCTCCGTGTTTTCACCAGCATTTTCAGATACCAAGATATGGAGTCTCATTATATTAAAAAGTTCTAACATTTATCAGAATTTTTGTGTAGTTTTCACAGAATATTGTTATTTACAACTAATCTCAAAATTAAGTAGTAGCCGTGAATTTGGATTGATTTGAGATTAAATGGAAAACAAACTTCAGATTAGAGCTCCCGAACTAGCATCCATCTTCGCATCTTCTCTTGTTGTTTTTGATAGTACCCAGAACTTTGGTCTATGAATTGTTACTGCTTTAAATTCTCAGAGAAAAAACAGAGGAGGGGTCTAACAATAATTCACGGTGGACAACTTTTCAGAAACCATGAATTGTCGAGGGTTATGACGAGTCCTGACAGAAAGCGAAATGAAGGCCACAAGATGTGATCCTTATAATAAAAAATCTACCGCCAGTGACTGACAGGTCCGTGTCTACGAATTCAAGAGAAATGGTAAATGTAAACTCCCACATGTCTTTGAAAAATATTGTGTGATCTTTGAAAAATCTGAAAAAGGCGTTGTGATTTTCTTCTGAGAATGACGAGCGCATGGAAAAAAAAATAATTTTTAGTATTTTTATATATATATTAAATATCTCAATTTCGTTGGATTAATCTTAAATTCTTAAGATCCCATCTTAAGAGTTTTAGATGACATAAATATAAAATTTTAAGGTCTCATAGATTCTTACGTAACCTGTACGCTTCTGCGCACAAAGAATCGTCGTATACTGATTGGTCAACCGCTAGTTGATACTGACCCTGCTCAGCATTAGGTTTTTATCAGCCCCAGATTTTTTAGTAGTTCTAACTCCCACATTGTCGCTGGAAGTGAGACGTTCGCAGTTGATTCGATCAAGGAGCACGCTCAAAGGGCTAAAGGATCATTAACAGGGAAAATTCCTCTTCTCCTCCCTTTGTGCTGATTCAAACTCAAGATTTCTTATAAAGAAGAGCCTTAAATGAGGAGTTGAAACTAATTAGGTCACTCTTACTTATCATTTTTGGTACTTTTTAAATATACGGTCACTAATATTTTACAGGTAAAGTAAAAAAAAATTTACTGTGCTTATTTTAACCACTAAAATACATTTATTTTTTAACCTATCATATGTTTTTTTCAATCCGAATGAGTCATTATCATGGATTTATGAAAAGTAATTTTCCGGTGAATTGAGCTAAGACTGTCACAAGGATTGGGGACATGTCTGTTAATGGACTAGAATGGCCTCGACTCCCTAGCAACCGCAGTACACGCCAAACCGAGTCGCTAGACACCAATCAGTACAAAATTGTGAAAGAGTTTCACCATGCTCTGTCTTTTGATATTGACAATAAATGACTTGAACGAGAGACAGAAATATTTGACTGGTTCGGAGGCTACCTCATCGTCATCAATTGCTGTCCTCTACAGTATAATAGAACCAATTCAAGTACTACGAGGATGGCATGAAGTCCAAAGCCCATTTCCGCTTGATTTGATTAATTTTGAATTTTAAATTAAATTAAAATTTAAGATTAAGATTATTTTTAAGATCTATATTTATATTTTTACTGTAAAATAATATTATTTTAAATAATTTAAATACATTTAGAGTTAATTTCAAATTATGTTACTCAAGTTTTTATCAAAATTTAGATCGAATTTGAATTGTATCTTATAAGAATTAGATATTACTCTCACTTGAATTTAAATGTATATATTTAATTTCCAATTTTGACATATTTATTTATTTATTCTAGATCAAAATTAACTCAGATAAAAAATTCTTATTTTAAATTTAAATATTTTTGTTAATTATTGCATTATGATATAAAATCAGTATATTTCTCACATCTTATATAAGGATAAAAATGGGCAAAGCCAACTTTGTCAAATTTTTTAAAATTAAAACCGTAAAATAATGTTTTTGTAATTTAGTTCAAACTTGGGTTACTTAAGCCTAGGCCTATTCGATACTCAAATCTTCTAAATAAAATAATGTTATTTTTACTTAGAGTATTTAGATTTTAAACCGGCCTGAATTTATCAAATAAGTCGACTTATTGAAAACATTTGAAGCCATTGCCATCCTAAATCATATAATGATTCATCATTCTATTATACTAAAAGAAATGCTACATAAAAGCGAACATAGATGCTTCAACAGGGGTGGTTACTGGCTATGTGGGTATCGGTACAGTGGCTAGGACTTTCTAAGTTTATTGCTCGCAAAGCTTGGAGATTTCCTGCTTTCTTCAGTGCAAAAATGGCTGAAGCCATAGCCGTGAGAGAAGCTTTGAGTTGGATTAAAGAATAAGAATGGAACTAAATATTCTCAGTTGGTTGCCAATCTTATCAACAACGATTTTACGAATGACTCGTCTGCTTTTGGCTTGATAGTTTAGGACTGTAAATCTCTTTTGTCTGAGATACAGGTCACAAAATGTAAATTTGTCTATAAGCCTGCTACATTAGCAGCGCATACCTTAGCAGTTAGAACACATTTCGAGACAGGCTTGGGGGCTTGGTATTCTGTACCAACTCCTGTTTTATTTGATTTGTTGAATTCGTAATAAAGACAATCTCATTTTACCTTAAAAAAAAAAAAGAAATGCTACGTGAAAAAGACTAAAATACTCCCTCTTTCGACTAAATGGTTCTAAATTGTAACTATAGTCAACCCAGATCATACGTTGGCGACGAAATTAGAAATTGACTAAAAGCGATCAAAGCGGCCAAAATTGACGTGGAAGATGTTCTCCGCCGTTGAATTCCACACAGGCTGAAATGAAATGTTATAGCTTTGGTACAATATTCTCTGGTGATGTGCAATTCTCACTCTATGACTGTCCCATTAAGTCTCGTCCGATATATGTGAATTGATTGACGCATTTCTACGATTCTTTGTTTACTTCCGGTGGAGTGGAGGAGGGAACAAACTTGTGGTAAATGGGACCCCAAAATCTTTTTTTCTTAAAAAAGTGTTGGAACTGATAAGGTTGGTGTGATTAGACAGATCTTAGTGCATTGCCATATAATAATCACTTCCGCCTCCCACTTTGATGATCATTGATTAAACAAAATCATTGGGAACCCAACCCATCACAGAGTTTGAATATTTTATTTTTAAGATTTATAACCTAAGAAAAAGGCAGGGAGGATGGGTTTGGGTATACCGTATACCTTTCCGCTTAACCAATCGTCGAAAACAACAAACAGCAACTTTCTTAGCACCAAGTAGGCTATGGTAAATAGACTTAACAGATGTATCGAAATCAAGTTAGCTTTGGGCCGAGCCTGTGGAATCCCTAGTTGGTGTGATAATCGAGCCTTTTGTCTCAGATCGGGCTGTTGTTTGTGAAACCTTGTCAGGGGTTACGCCTCTACGGTCCGTGAAATGAACGCTGAACCCACAGCACCCAGTGCAGGTGTACCTAACCCAATTCCGTAATTTCGTGATAATTATAATTATTCAGATTGGTCATAAATGATTTACACAAAAAAGGTTCTTTTATTGATGAGGCTAATGTATATTGACTAGGGGGATACAGCCAAAGGAGTTTGTTAATACATATACTTAAAGACTCGAAGAATGGATAGATACATGACGTAAGCAAAATTTGAAGATATTATTGTTTGTAGTGTCTTAATCTTTTAACAGTTATCTATTTAATCAAGGTGAGTTACAGATTCTCTTGCTATTTCGAATACTAATAGATTGGACCAGATTAGTCTCACTAAATTTACGATATGAAAAGACGAAAGCATTTGATGTATTGGACTTACCTTGCAATGGGCCTAGCCAATACCTCTGGCCCAAGTGTGCACAAAAGTAAGCTCACGACGAATAGGCCCTTGTACTCTATATCAACGGTCACTTTGCCATGCAAGCATTGCGAGTTAAACGCAGTGTTTTGGCAATATAAGGCCCAGATCTAAATAGCTCCAATAAATATAATCGTGGCAACATTTTTGGCAATATAAGGCCCAGATCTAAATAGCTCCAATAAATATAATCGTGGCAACATTTTGAGCCTCCAAATTCCAAAACCAGAGTTAATTATTTTAATATATAATACGGACAACAAGCAGTCAATTATAATGACATGCAACGAATATTAAGTAAGCCCCGTACACGTGCTGCTTTTCCTTCCATCTGTTGGCTTCTCCTCTTCTCCTCCTCTGTACGTCTGTTCCGTTCCCTTCATACACCTACACGCTTTCCGTTTTAACGTCTTTTCCTAACTTTTCCTTAAAACGGTACCCATTGACTACGATTTCCGTATTTCTATTCTATCTGAGAAAATATTTTTTAATCATTAAATGTCGACGGTTGGTTGGGTGGTTATTTTACACAAATACAAAGCATGTTCATGAAGAAACTTTGTTAGTAGAAAAGCCGCTCTCTCTCTCCCCTCTTTCTTTTTCTCTACGTCAGTACCGAGATTCATTGGTAAAAGGGCTTCAAACTTCTCCTATTTACCATCTATACCAACTGTAGCCATCATTTCATTTCGACTCCGAAAACCCATCTCTCTCTCTCTCTCTCTCTCTCTCTCGCTCGCATGCACAGCACAGACCCACTCCAAATTCAGCTTAACCCTTTCAGTCCAAATTATACGCACACAAATTCAATCGTTTCAAATCTGGATTCGTTGAAAGCGACTTGGCGTTTTCGTTAAATGAATGGCGAAGCTTTCTTTAGCTTTATCCTTGGCTCTCGTCTGTAACTTCATGTTCTACTTTTTGATAGCGATTGGCCCTCGTTTCAGCAGCAGTATTGATCCAAACGACGACTTCTCCATTTTCAACTCCGATGAATTCTCGTTTCATGGCGATTACACGCCTCCATCGCCGCCACCTCCTGCTCCGCCACCGCACCCGCCGTCGCTGTCCTGCGAGGACGATCTCCTAGGAATCGGAAATCTCGACACCGTCTGTAAGCTCGATACTAACTTGAATTTTACCGACGATGTGTACATAGAAGGAAACGGCACCTTGGATGTTCTCCCCGGCGTCGTTTTGAGCTGCCCTGTTAGAGGTTGCTCGGTTCTTATCAATATGAGTAGCGACTTCACTTTACAGCAGAGGGCGGTTATAGTAGCAGGAACCGTTTTTGTGAGCGCGTATAACGTGACGCTGAAGGAAGGCTCAATCATCAATGTGACTGGTTTGGCAGGCGAGCCGCCGTCGCAGACCAGCGGGACACCGTCGGGAGTGCAGGGAGCCGGGGGAGGACATGGCGGGAGAGGCGCGAGCTGCGTGAAGGATAATACGAAGCTTCCAGATGATGTTTGGGGAGGGGATGCGTATTCGTGGTCGGATTTGGATAAGCCGTGGAGTTATGGGAGTAAAGGAGGCACTACGAGTAAGGAAGAGAGCTTCGGAGGTGAGGGAGGTGGGAGAATAGGATTTGACGTCGTGAATTCGATTGAGGTTAGCTGTAATTTGTTGGCTCATGGAGGTGATGCAGGTATAAGGGGCGGTGGGGGTTCCGGTGGAAGCATCTATATCAAGGCTCGTCGAATGTAAATTTTCTTGTTTGATTTCAATTTAATGCAATGATTGGTTTGCGGTAGTATGTATCAATGCGTGTTCAAAATGATTATTCTTATCTTGAAGGACTCAACCTAATTTGTATATAATGTCAAGTACTTAATGTGTCTTGTACATGAGTATAACTTGCTGTTATGGAATAGTAGGTAAGAGCAAGGATGTAAAATGAAACTGAACACTGTAACTTTTATGCAGAAATGGCTTCTATCATTTGCTTTTCAAGTACAAATGGACTAGAGTTGTTACTTACTGATGGCATTTTAATTTGAAGAGCAGGACAGGAAGTGGCAATATAAGTGCTTCTGGTGGTAATGGATTTGCTGGAGGAGGTGGTGGAAGAATTTCCATTGATGTTTTCAGTAGGCATGATGACACAGAGTTCTTTGTTCATGGTATGATTAGGATTACTCTTCCATTTATATTGCTGTTGTTGTTGTTATTACTGGTACACGGGTCTTGGTCTCTCCAAACCCTCACCCTTACCCTTTTATCACGCATGCACAAAACAGAGTAAACGGTGTTATAGCTCTATTTTGTTTACATTCTCATTCGTAAGTAGTAATTTGACCAAACATTGCAGTCATGAAATATATCTGCATTCTTTACAGGTGGAAGGAGTTTGGGGTGTCCTGAAAATGCAGGGGCTGCAGGAACTTACTATGATGCTGTTCCTCGGAGTCTAACAGTTAGCAATAACAACATGTCCACGAGTACTGACACAATTCTACTAGAGTTTCCTAAACAGCGTCTTTGGACAAATGTTTATATTCAGAATCGTGCAAAGGCTTCTGTTCCTTTGTTTTGGAGTCGGGTTCAGGTTATTGACAACTAGCATGCTATGCACATTGAAATATTGTGTGTACTTTGGCTGTGGAGTAATTCCTGTGTTTTCTTGAACATGTTATGTAACTTCTATTTAGGTGTTAACACTTACTACGGGAAAAGAGACACTGAAAAAATAGAAACAAATACTTTTGTTAGGTGCTGAGGGTGCAGGATCTCTCTCATTGTTGTATGTTTCTGGGTGTCATTTACTAGATATCTTTAATTTTTTTTCCTCTGTGTTGGAATTTTTCCGTCTCTGGCCTAGATTGCAATTGTTTGTTGTCTTCCTTGTCATGTATATCTTGTCAAGACTCAAGTGAACTGTTGCTTTCTCATGGTTACAACTTCGGTAAAATCTTTGTCACTTCCCATGCTTACATGATATCCTTTTCACTCTATAGGTTCGAGGACAGATTAGTTTATCTTCTAATGCAGTTTTAAGCTTTGGCCTTGCACATTATGCCTCATCGGAGTTTGAGTTGATGGCTGAGGAGCTTCTAATGAGCGATGCAGTTGTTAAGGCAAGTTACTGGCTCTTCTTACTCTCTGAGTATGCATAAGCTGAGGGGAAAATAAAAAATGTATGGGCGTGGTTTTTGACGCTTGATTATTTTGTATGGTCTCATTATATATGTAGCCACTGAAGGAATATCCCTTATAAGTTTTTTCAGAAGCACTTATGTACATAATCTAATATATGTAAATTGCCACCTTGTGACCTTGTACTGTTGTAACTGCGTTTCTATTACCATACATTTTAGGACAACTTTTCTAATTATATGTGATGAAGGGCTTCGTGTTGCATTGTTGAAAAGTTGATTTGGTTTGTTTGAAAGGTGGCTGCTTATCTTTTGTCTTTTATCTTACTCCAGTCTCTGTGTTTGAATTTTATTTGTACATATTACATGTTGATTTAACAGCGATAGTTTCCGCACTTCCATGACTTTGGTTTTGTGGCACCTTGCCTCTCTTATATTTGTTGCTACAGAGCTTTTGTAGCTTGATCTTTTGGTTGTGGCATTGTTTCTACCTGGATGCCCAAGTGATGTAACTTTTTCATGCTTGCTTCTCTTTATTTGTACAATTCACTATGTGATTCTATGCACTGAAGTTGCCTATTTCTTATGCTGATAATATTCTTCACTTGTATACTTTCAATGAACTAGATATATGGTGCACTTCGAATGTCTGTCAAAATACACTTGATGTGGAATTCCACAATGCTTATAGATGGAGGTGGTGATGCAATCTTGGAAACATCCTTTCTTGAGGCCAGCAACCTGTTTATTCTCAAGGTATAGGACCTTCCACTTCTTTTTTCTTCATTAAGCTCGGACTTTGGTTTGTGTTCTCCTCACATGACAATGATGTTCACTTCTCTTTCCATCAGGGATCTTCTGTAATACATTCTAATGCAAATTTGGGACTTCATGGGCAAGGTTTTCTGAACTTATCCGGACCAGGAGATATAATTGAAGCACAACGCCTGTTCTTATCATTGTTCTTTAGTGTCTATGTAAGTGAATAAACCCTCTTCTACTTTGGTATATGTGCATATTCTCCTTCAAAGGATTTTTCCTTTTTATCTACAAGTTACATGACGACTGCATATACCAGTGCCTAACAAGGTTATGGCATGGTTTGCCACCCATATTTTCTGATGGACCTTTGTTTAATCCAGAGGCGTATAATGGACTTCATGGTGAGAACTGAGGGAAAAGGTGGCAGGAAAAATCTTATGCAAGTCATTGTTGTTTTAGTAACTAGTTAAACTCTATGTATAAGATAATGACAAAAGTGTCAATTTTGGTCAGGATTGATTGTTTCTGTTCTTCTTTTTCCTTCTTTTCTAGGTTTACATAGTTGGATTCGTTTAGAATTTTTGTGAATTCTTTTCTAGGCTGGTCATCACTTATTTCTTTAAGTGTCAACTCTCTCTACAATTGCATTTTTAATTCTTTAATTTTTTGCAACTTGAGATCTTCTATCTAATAAAATTGCAACTCCGGTTTGCTTTGAAATGAAATGATAAAGTTGTCTCGGAATTCCAAATGGAAGATCCAGAAGAGCCTTTACTTGTTATTGTAACCTTAAGAAAATTAGTTGTAAACAAATACTCCTCTAAAAGGAATGTTTGTGGACTAAAGCTTCTTAGTTGTGGTCTCTTTGAAATCATAATGTAGTAATTGCCGTGGTATTATTGGAAAGTAGATAAGTATGATCGTACAAAACTCAGTTTCCTAGAATTGAATACAAAAACTTCAAAATGGTCTTTATAACTTGTATCAGCATTAAATATGTGAGATAATAGAAATTTCATCCATCGCATGTTTTGCTAATCTTGTACTTATGTCATGAATCTTTCTTTGTAACATGAAGGCTGGACCTGGGTCTATTCTACGAGGTCCCTTGGAGAATGCTGATGATAGTGATATGTGAGTTACAAATAATAAATCAAAGAGACCGTACCATTTCTCAGTTTGTGAGACATTAACTTTTTACTTTTTCATTTTCCCTTTTTTCTTTTTAAATGCTAGGACGCCACTGCTGTACTGTGATCAAAATTGCCCTATGGAGCTAATTCATCCGCCTGAAGATTGTAATGTGAACTCTTCACTGTCTTTTACAATTCAGGTGCGTCATTTGATAGATAACCTTTTCAAGTTCTTTTCAGGGACAGACTATCAGATTGATGATTGTGGTGTGTAAACTTAATCCCATTCTCTTATGAATGCTTGACTGTGTTGCTGCTGCAGATCTGTCGAGTTGAATATATTATTGTTGAAGGACTGTTGAGAGGGTCTGTTGTTCATCTTCATTGGGTTCGAACTGTTATTGTGCACTCCTCTGGAACGATCAGTGCATCTGGGTTAGGTATGTGGACTGCTGCTTTTACCATGTATACTTTGGCACCATCAGTTACCACTTTTTGAGATCTTACCACTTACAGGGAGAGTTTCATCTTAAAAACATGTTAATCCTGGTTTTAGAGTCTTTTTTACTGTATTATCTATTGCTGGATGGAAATATGTTCTGGCAATTTTTTTCTATTAAATTGTCATCTGTATCTTGAGTAGGCTGCACTGGCGGGCTGGGTAGAGGAGAAGTTTCTGATAATGGTGTTGGTGGTGGTGGTGGGCATGGTGGCAGAGGTGGTGATGGATATTATGATGGTAGCTATGTGCAGGGTGGTGTCACATATGGAGATGCTGAATTGCCTTGTGAACTTGGTAGCGGTAGTGGAAATGATAGTTTAGCTGGTACTACAGCAGGTGGTGGTGTAATTGGTAAGTCGACCAGGTTAATTATTATTATGAACCCTCGTGTATGATGTCCTCGAACAGTTTGTTTGTCACAACCTTGATGCAGAGCTTTGAATTTATGCCATGTCTATACTTACCCAATGGTTTTGTTGCAGCCTTCTTTTCTATCACTATGCCATTGTCATGTTTGGAGTAGGTTAAAATTGAGTGGTGGTTGATTTTGTAGTTCTAGGGATGGCTTAATGACCATCATGATTGATTGTTTTTGAACCATCTCTGTACCAAACCTCTGTTAATTGAATCTTTGTGTCCAGTGATAGCTTGTTTTTTCTGGTGTCTTTCGATTACCCACCAATCATTTTTTCCTCTCTTAGGCTTATATCCATTAACTGTTTGGGTGTGATATTCTTTTTCCTCCTGTCTTTTTGACTTGTGTAACTTTTCCTTCCTTGGAACAGTGATGGGTTCTATCGAACATCCTCTATCAAGTTTGTCTGTCTATGGTTCGCTTAGAGCTGATGGGCAAAGCTTTGTAGAAGATGTTAAAAAAACTGATGGTAGGATACCATCGAACATAGGTCCTGGGGGTGGTTCTGGTGGGACTATTCTATTGTTTATACATACGGTGGAACTAGGTTCCTCTTCTTCCATCTCGACCATTGGAGGGCATGGTAGTCCAGAGGGCAGTGGAGGTGGAGGTGGGGGAAGGGTTCACTTTCATTGGTCAAATATTCCAGAGGGGGATGAGTATCAGCCCATAGCAATTGCAAACGGAAGCATCCAGACTAGGTCTGTAATCAAATTGGTTTGCCAATGCCCATAATTAATTCCCAACACCCTTTTTCCTGTCAATATTTGTCATGCAATTTGTCATCAAAATAATTTCTTAACACATATTGACCTTTTTTTTCCCTTTTAAAAGATGCTTAAGTATATATTCCGTAAAATCATTTGAATTTTGAGCGCGTTTTCTATTTTTGTGTTCCCAGGGGAGGATCTGGTAAAGGTCAAGGACATGCTGGTGGAAATGGAACAATTACTGGAAAACCATGCCCAAAGGGACTTTATGGTATCTTTTGCATGGTTGGTGTCCAAATTCATCATGCAACAAATGTTGTTTGTGTTTGATCCTTATCCATATAGTAGTTGCAAACAGCGAAGGATGAATGACTACTTAGGATTGCATGGATCTAAAGTTCTATTCTTAAATTAATATCTCGTTCAGTATTGTAAAACCTCCATTGGCAAGTAAGCTTATTTAGTTGTACCTTACTGAGATGTCGATATCCATATCTAAGCTGGTCGACCAACAAGATCATCATGCCCATTGATTTGTCTGAGTGTTTTCCTTAGCAACAAATTGTTGTCAATGCTTCCATATAGACTGTTTGACATTTACTATACCTTCTAGTTTAGTGGTTGAGCAAATTGTGCTACAGGAATGTCCTCTTGGAACTTTCAAGAATGTTAGTGGATCTGATAGGATGCTTTGTCATAAATGCCCACCCCATGAGCTTCCTAGTCGTGCAATGTATGTTGCTGTTCGAGGTACTTAAAAAAAACCTTTCTCTGCTACTATATGCTACATGATGACCGTTTCATTTTTTCCCTACTTCTCTTTATCTCAAATTTATTGCTTGCTCAAATTTTGATTACCATACTACTTTTATTTCATTCAGGAAATTCCATTGAATGTTAAAACTTGCTAGATTTATGTGTTTGCTATTGTCGGTCTTTTTATTTTGGAATCTCATTCATCCCTTTTTAATTGTTGTTAGGAGGTGTCACTGAAAGACCTTGTCCATACCAATGTGTCTCTGATAGATACCACATGCCAAACTGCTATACGGCCCTTGAAGAGTTGATATACACTTTTGGTGGACCATGGTTATTCAGTCTTATTCTCTTGGGTCTCCTCATTGTGTTAGCTCTTGTACTTAGTGTTGCGCGGATGAAATATGTTGCGGGCGATGAATTACTGGCACCTTTACCTCCTCGGCATGGTTCTCGCATAGATCATTCGTTCCCTTTCTTGGAATCATTGAATGAGGTCAATTTCATTGCTCTCTTTACTATGTTAGCACTTTTCATATGGTGTTAAATAAACAAAGCCTGAAGGGAGATGCTAGCAACACATCTTGTTCTGAGGTGATGATCAATTGCTTTTCAGGTACTGGAAACAAATAGAACGGAGGAATCTCAAAGTCATGTGCATAGGATGTATTTTATGGGGTCAAATACTTTTGGTGAACCTTGGCAGCTACCTCACTATCCTCCAGAGCAGATAGTTGAGATAGTGTAAGCCATCTTCTCCAATTGCTTAGTTGGAATCTCCTGAGAAATGTATTAATTTACTAAGATATGCCCATTCGTTAGAGCTGCCGAAAGTTTAGCATGTAATTTTATAACAAGCGAGTTCATGTATCAAATAGATTTTAATGAGACATCAACATGACAGATTTGAGGATGCATTCAATAGATTTGTGGATGAGATTAATGGTTTAGCTGCTTATCAATGGTGGGAAGGATCCGTATATAGCATTCTTTCTGTTCTTGCATATCCAGTTGCATGGTCTTGGCTTCAGCAGCGCCGCAAAAAAAAGTTGCAACAACTTCGTGATTTTGTTCGGTCAGAGTATGATCACGCTTGCTTGCGCTCCTGTCGTTCACGTGCCCTTTATGAAGGGATCAAGGTTCATTTATGTTTTCTTGTTTTTCCTATTAATTTTTTCGTGTGTGCACTTTACTTACTATTGTTTGTAGATATGTATCTGCTTGCTAGCATTCATGAACATGGATGAATTTGATCCTATTAGGGTTTTATGATATCAATAACTCTGCTCTGGTAATCCAGTCTCATTTGCAGCCTTTTATTTTTTGTACTAGATTCTTTCACAGAATTGCAAATGTCTGTCAAGTTGTGATTAATTTTAAAATTCTTGGAACTTGGCTTGCTTGTGAATAATTGCTTTTGAGGTGATATCTGCCAGAAATTTCCTTGTATGATTCTACTCTTCTGTGGATTTTACTTTCACTTTTGATCATATTACCTCGGTGACTTGAGTTACAAAGTTTCCTGTGAACAGTATTCATTAGATCTCTGCTCATTTTTGGCACTGAATTTACTAAGGGTATTCATATTTTCTAGACAGTTCATCCATTATGAGAGAAATGTTGATCAGAGAGCATATTACAGTATAAAACAGGAGGCAAGACTTGAAAAAAACAATGCTCATTTGGTTTTTTGATAGTTTCACCATTGTCACCCTAGGTTGTTCCACGCTTATATGCACTTCTCTATAGAAATAAAGTAGGCATCGGCTCCATAATGATAAGATTTACCACAGACGTATAGATTTGCTAAAATTACCTGGAAGTTTATAATCTTTCTAGGAGAATAGTTTTGGCTGATAAGGAACTTTTTAAACTAAAAGTAGATCAAAATAAATCCTACTTCAGTAATTCTACTACCTAACTTCAATTCTTTTGCATTGCTCTATAATGATAGCTGTAGCTATCATTTTGAAGGCAGCAGGGTTGTCCATAGAGGGGGGGAAATTTCAGGGTATCTTACCATATATATTAGGCTGTTTCCTAGCGTGAAATACTACACTTGGATATGCATGCTTATGGATAGCACATATAGAGAGGGAAAACTGGTAAAACTATAACTCGCGGATGAGTATTAGAGATGCATTAGCAAGCTTCCTAATTAACAAAAATAACTTTTAATCGTTACCTTGGCCCCTAGTGATGTGCAAGTTAAACTGATGAACCTCTAATTTTGGCCTTAGTGTTCAAGTTAACATTCATGTTTTTGTTCTGTAGGTGGCAGCAACACCAGATCTAATGCTTGCATATATCGACTTTTTTCTTGGTGGAGATGAGAAAAGAGCTGATCTTCCTCCTCGTCTCCATCAAAGGTTTCCCATATCGTTTGTTTTTGGAGGTGATGGAAGCTATATGACTCCCTTCTGCCTTCACAGTGATAATATAGTCACTAGCCTCATGAGCCAGGTTTGCTGTTACGTTTAAAAATCTGTGTAAATTCTTAAAAATACACCTTTTCACCCTTCTTTTCAATATGCGGAAACAAGTATGCACACATTTCTGATTCTTTTTTTATTTTTAATGCAAAAGTTTTTGATGGTACATTGAAATGCTGCCAGGCTGTTCCACCAACCATTTGGTATCGATTAGTAGCAGGTCTAAATGCTCAACTCCGTTTGGTCCGATGTGGACACTTGAAAAGCACCTTTGTTCATGTTATAAGCTGGCTCGAAACCCATGGAAACCCTACTTTAAGTACATGTGGTATACGTGCTGATCTTGCCTGGTTTCAGCCCACATCTTCTGGGTACTGCCAGTTTGGTCTGGTGATTTATGCTGTCGAGCCTGAGAGCATTTCAGAGTCAATTGAAGGTCAAAATCATTCCTCACTTCCTGAGCGACATTCAAGGTTAGCATCTCTTGCTTTAGTATACCTACACTATCAGATCATATTTCCTACCTCTAATGTACTGCTAAACATCATGTAAATTGCAGTTTACGCCAAGCTTGCAAGGGGAATCAACTAGAATACCTGAACAATGGTGATCATCTTATGCCTCACAAAAGGACTTTTGGAGGCATCTTACATTCAAAGAGCTTGAGAACACTTAAAATTAGGAGATCTATATGTTTTCCCTTCTCTTTGTTACTTTATAACACCAAACCTATTGGTCACCAGGTAATGGAAGTGCTTGTACTGGACTATAGATATGTTAACGTTTTCTTTTTTATTTTTCAATAATATATTTGCATGACTGTATGGAAGCGTGATTCTAACTCTTGATTCTGTGCCATTGCTGCAGGATCTTGTCGGTCTTCTCATGTCTATTCTACTTCTAGGAGACGTTAGTTTAGTCCTACTTACTTTGCTGCAGATGTATTCTATTTCACTTCTCACCTTCCTATTAGTTCTTTTCGTCCTTCCTCTTGGGATACTGTTTCCATTTCCAGCTGGAATCAGTGCATTGTTTAGTCATGGACCTAGGCGATCAGCAGGTCTGGCACGTGTATATGCTCTGTGGAACTTAACATCCTTGATCAATGTTGTAAGTTGTGTAGCTGCCTTTTCTTTGACCTTCATACATCATGCATGTCTTTGTCGAATTAATTAATGACGATGAAATCAAATATCCATGATTCTCTTCATCCGATATCTGGAGTTAATTCTATGCCAATAACTATCAGTTATTAATCATGCATCAAGCTGTATTTTGAATGTGAACTTTATGAGGTAGTAAAAAATATAGTGAGCTTAGTAATGGTGTTTGTTTGCCTTTTAAGTTATGGGGGTTCAGGACTTGTCTACGATGCTGGAATTTGTACATGTGCGTGGCTCTAAAAACCTTCATCTTTCATGCATATCATTCATGATTCATATGCTTTTTATTTTTGTTTTTTCTTTCATTGACATGTACATCTGGGTGCTGCCGGTAGGGCTGATAAAGGAGGGACTATATATCTAGTATTAACCGTAATTGGGTTAAGAGACTGCTGGAATGAATATTGAGCTATATTTTTCTATACGAGTTTTTGGGTATAAACCGCAAAAAACTCTTGGAACGGCTCAAATTTCCTTTTGGTTAAACTTGATTTAAACTTCTAAATCACAGTTGCTTTCAGTTTACTTTGCCCTTCATCAGTGAATAGTAAATCATCTCTCTGGTTCTATCTTAAACAGGTAGTTTCCTTCGTGTGTGGATTTGTTCATTACAAAGCAAACTCAAGTAGGAAGCATTTGAACGTTCAGTCATGGAATTTTAGCATGTAAGTATCAGCAGCAGCTCAGCCTACACTTTAGGCTAGTTATAGCTATTGGTATGTACTATTTGAGTTATACATTGTTCGTGGTTCGAGCAGGGATGAAAGTGAATGGTGGATGCTTCCTTCTGGATTACTTTTATGTAAACTTATCCAAGCGCGACTAATTGATTGTCATGTGGCTAACCAAGAAATTCAAGATCACTCCCTGTACAGCAACGATCCTGACGTGTTCTGGCGATCGTGAAGGCCATTCTTTGAGTAGGTATAAACTAATAAATTGTGTACCAGCAACTTTACGTTTGACCATAGCAAAGTGTGTTACAATTTTCTGATATAAATCTGTGATTTTCCCAGTTTCTGCACTGGCTTTTGGGAAGCCCATCAATCTCTCACTGTTTAGTCCGTGGTTTTTAAGTGGGAACAGTGAGTGTATATATTCACATACTTGTGTTCACTGGTGAACTAATTATATATAGCTCAGGTTTTGGTTGTTGCCCCTATTGTTTTTAACCATAATGTAAATTTGGAACCTATTGACCTTACAAAAAGACTTACCTCTTTTTCTTCTTTGTATTAAATAGTTTAAAATGATTTGAGTGCTATATAAAAAGCCACATTTAACTGAAACCATGACACCTTTATCTAGTTCTTTTCATACGGCTTATTATAGCTTGAAATTGCACAGGTCTGCTGCTTAAATTTTGAAATTGATTGAATGAGAGGTGTTTGCGTCGAAGTAAAATGATTGAATGAGAGTAGAAGCTCACCAGATGAACCTGCCCTAACGCGTCATCTGAAAAGTCCAACTTTGGACGTAGTTCAAGGGTTTACATTAGATGAGATGTCATGTCATGTGTTCTTAATTATATGCCGAAATTAAATCTTGGTAAAGATCTGATTCTTATGTTATTCAAAATATTTAAATAAAATAAAGTAACCTAAAAACTTAATTAATAATGCCCATGCTTCGAGATGAACAAATACTTAGGACTTGGGATCACGGTTTTCCTAACAGTTTATGTTGGATGATTAAGTTGTACTCGTGATTTCCTTAAGTGGTGCGAGTTAAATTAAATGAGTTTTCTAGTATATATAATTGTAATACAAAACTCGGAGCAAGTTATAAGTCCTATGTCACCTAAGCAGAAGTTTAACACGTTTTATAATTCAAGTAGAAGAAAAAACTGAGTTAAATGTAAGAGTAAAGCTGGAACTTTCTGATCAATTTCATCAGGCCTGAAGAGCTCTGTTTAATTGAGCTAACATGCGCGGCAGAATAGCAGTAAGCAAAGTTCTTGGAGAAGCGTAAACAACTGATATAGTTGCACAAGAAATTCAAGTACTAAATGGCTGGTATAAAACAATGCTTGGAAATCTATGTCTGTGAAAGCAAAAAGATCTGTGAGCTCATTATATGATCTGCTCATATAATAGTATGAAACACGAATCCAAAAACAGACATATACCGAACCAAGTGAAATGACAGCCTAATCAGTCCTTTCATTATGATTTTTCCATGAGCTGTACTGGGCTCAGGATATTTGACTTGCTTGTCTCTACAATGCAACCATTCATGACCATCTCCTCCAGCATGAAATGTGCTTTCTCTAAATGGAACATGATGTCTAGCTCACACTGACGAAAAGGAATCACGATTTAGAACAAGGACAAAGACAAAATGGAAAAGTTATCAACTTTAACACCAAAATCATTGGAACGTCGAAAGAAGATCGAAGTTTAGCAACCCAGTTCAGGTGGTAAAATGCATTAGTTCAGTTCTTACCACATTCCCGAAATGCCGATCCATGGTCTCTACCAAGAGATGAATGAACTCCAGAATCGCAAGCTCATTCTGCATGAAGAAAGGGAAAGAACATTGAAAAGCAAAATGAGGGAATGCTAAAGACTTGCTTCAGGATCAGAATTGCATGTATTCAATTCACAGATTAAAAAACGGAAAAAAAAGAAGAAGAAAAAGATAAATCTTACTTCTTCGTTGTCAACCCCAACCAAGAAGAACAGAGATGCGTATCGTCTATATACAATTTTGTAGTTACGATGCTCCACAAACGAACACTGTCAATCCAAAAATAAAACCAACACAACAAAGATTTACAGAAAATTTGATTAAAGGGAAAGCTGAGTTTGGAAAAAAAAATCAATCAAGCGATCCGAGCCCAAGATCAATTTCAACAGCATAACCGATTTGACAGAAATTGAAAATTTAGAAGGAAACAGAGAAATAGATGAAACCTGTTGGTCAGTGCGAGCGAGACATTTGCGGACAATTTCGCCTTCGAGAGCACGACGTTCTTCGAGAGTGAGCCATTCGTAGTACTGGGCAAGACGAGTCTGACCCTGTTTGTTCACCATCAAGACGAATCTGATCCCCATTGGATTGTATTTCTTCAAGTTTCTTTCTGTAGTTGTCTTCTTTTAATTTGTTTTCCTTCGTGTTTCCTGCTGTACATGGACGACCAACCAAGAGAGGAGGACGATGTCGTTTAGGTCAAGTTTGGGCTTTGAAAATCCTGGGCTTCACCTACAGTCAATAGTTCCCATTTTAGATCATACACTATTCGTCATCTATTCCTCACAACAAACTACAAACATGACTTCAGGCATGCATCCACATCATTGGTAATGAGATTCTCACTACATTTTGGCTCTCTTTCTCAGCCTAGTTGCATCATTAAACTGTTTTGCACTGTGCCACTATAATACTACGATCAAAAGTCAGACATCTCTCAACCTTAGGTTGAGCAGAGCTTCTGTCCCACCTTTAGTTATGCCTCGAGTGTTTATGTTTTGCACTGTCCGTTTACGTTGCTCTGCAATTGGTTCCATTTGATTATCAGACCAACTTGTGGGACAAGACAGCACATTAATGCCTTACACTAAGAATGCAAAAGACTAAGTTTGTGCTTTTTCAACTTTTGCCCCCCAAATACTATAGCGATGGAACGCAATGTCTGTTTTATTTCCTCATGAAAAATGCCCGTCCATCGTTATATTTCACTTCCAACACTCAAATGCATGAGTGAAATGTTGGTTTCTGAATTTTGTTCAATTTTCATACTCGTTTTCTGTTTCCTTATAGTGATTTGGGAACATTTTACAACGAGGAATAAGTCTAATTTGACTGTGGAGCTTCTTGTGTCGAAACATTTAGCAGGCAGTTTCTGTCCAGGTAATGACATTGGCATAACTTTCTGGTTCTGATTAATGGCTTGTGCAGATTTGACAAAGCCCGGTTTCACACAATATGGATCTTTGATACACAGGAACAAATGAAAACCAAGAACCAAAATGATTGTTCCTTTAAATGATTCCAGGATTTTAACAATTCTGCTGGTGTCCTTAGACCATTAGCTAAAGGTTAGACGTTCAGGTCCCTGATAGTGTGACTTGGAAAATCAACATATGTTGCACACAAATAGACACAACACGTGATCAAGAGAACACATCACTTTCTAATTTTGTTGATTATAGCTGTATTTTCTTTTAGCAGGCTTAACTTTGGTTTTAATTATTACGAGAAAGATCACTATCTTTCGATCTCTTGCTTTCAATATCTTGGCAGATTTGTCTTATTCATACCAAAGGTGAATATTAAAAATGCTCAGACTGTACTGAATCCAATCCATGGAGAAATAAATGAAGAGGTTCTAATGTAATTGCCATTTAATTAATTCAGACAGCAATCACCAACCTGTTGGACAATAACATCTGTAGTCAGAGCTGAACGCTCTATCTCCTCATTTATGGAGATGAGGAGCCTATTGACCCACAAACAAGAGGTTGTGCTGCCGGGATTCTCAGACAGCTTAACCCACCTCCTGGTATGACAGAACATTCCGGTTGGGGTCTCTGCATGTCTCTCCCAGGAATGCAATTCACTGAGAAATCGAAACCTACGTTTCTGAAGAACAACTTGGCACATTCTTGGCTGAACCCGGAAAAGAAATTGTAAGCAACAGTTAAATTCAGAAGTCGTTTCAGAGAACAAACCAGGTCTGGCAGTGTTCCAGATAGCTCATTGTGTGCCAAATTCAGAACTTCCATCTGACCCATACATGATATTGTGTCTGGCAAATGACCCATCAGCGAATTATAGCTCACATCCAGTACTTGCATATCTGTGAACAGCCCAACGCCCTCTGGAATGCAGCCTGTTAACTGATTATTCAGAAGTAAAATCTCCTTCAATCTGGAATTCATGAACCCAAAACTTGCTGGAATACTTCCACTCAACTTGTTGTTAGCCAAATTGATCACAGAAGCTGGAGAGCTACCCAGATTATCAGGAATTTGCCCATCAAATTGATTGTTGTTGAGAAAAATCGCATCAAGTTTCTTATTGAATAGATCGTCAGGAACGGGCCCAGAAAAACTGTTGAACCTTAGGTCCAAATACATGAGATTAGGCATGTACAAAGTTACCAGGGGAAAAGCACCAGAAAGTAAGTTGTTACTCAAGTCCAACTCTTGAAGAGAAACGAGGTCTTTGAAAGTATCAGGAACAGTCCCTGAAAACCTGTTACTGTTGAGATGAAGCAGAGACATGTCTGTGAGGAGGGAGAGTTCTTTGACGAGTATGCCTTGAAGATTTGCTTGGTTGAGATCTATACCTGTAACAACTGGACCAGTGGAAGAACCCAATTCACCTTGAACATTAGTACAGAACACTCCTTTGTAAGAACACACATTAGAACCTACCCAAGTGTCCAAGATCTTTAGTGGGTCATCGGAGATTGCTGATTTCCATGCTTGTAGAGCAGTGTAAGCACTAATGAGGTTTGAAACTGAGGAGCTTGTCGGTGTTGGACTGTTGATTCCACCGCCAATCCACACTCCGCCGCCACCTGCATTTCCTATACCAACACCAATGCCACCACCAACAGTAAAACCTGCAGATTCTCTTGGGATAATTTGGAAGAGAAGGAGAAGAGTGAGAAACCAATTACTCTCCATTACGTTCTGTTGAGGTTACCAAGGTCTTCACTTTGATTGGATTTTTGGTTTGTAAGGTAGTGGAAAATAAGATCACTGCATTGAAGTAACAAAAAATGGTGGGGTTACTCGGTCTTTAATGATCGTCCCTTTTCTTTTTGGTTTCTCCATTTCTTTAAATTTCCAACTTTATATGTTAGGACCAATCTATTCCCATCTTGACTTCAAGACTCGAAGAGACAAACTTATTCAGCTAAACAAAATTTCTGTAACAATTATTTAAGAGAAAAACTGTAACGCTATGCCTATGAGTGTTAACAATAGCTGACAATTAAACAGCTTTTGCTTACATCAAAATAATTCTGGCTTTCCAGGCTCAATGAGACAGCAGGGTTTCAGTCTTCGAAAAGAAGTCCAAAAAGTTCATTGTTTTTGTAGTTGCAATCCATTAAAAGGCAATATTCAACTAAAAGTCAGAGATTGAAACAGAGACAGAAGAGCTGTACAGGAAATGTTGGATACAAGCAAATCCCATATGTAAGCAATGCAACTTTTTCTGTAGCTTTCACTAATGGTGAGTAACATGGAGTTGTCTCCTTGTGTGAATGATTATAGCAAGGTACATTTGTTCATCATTGGAGAAAAAAGGCCGACTTATTGAGATTTCAAATCAATTATAAAGCAAGCGCATGCATCCTCCATTTCCTCTATTGGAACGCAGCTAGCTTTCATGACCACTCTTTACAACCAAACCGAAGAAAGCAAAAACATGAGAACACAAGGCCCCAAAAAAGGAGAACGTATATACTTATATCTCATCTCCATCAACCAACGGCAGTCCTCCTGTAGAGGAGTCTGTAAAGGCTGCAACTTTAATGACATGATCGAAAAGTAAACTGGAAAAGAGAACTTCAGTGCAGGCTCTTTTCTAAATTTACGAGAGGAAATTAGCATGCAATTTATGGATATATTGATGTTTACTTATGGAAAGTGATCAAGTCAAAATGTAGTTAAACTATCAATATCACCTACTTCCATATTAGCTAGAGCCATGCAAAATGCGTTACATGTTCATTTATGGAGTAGAGAAGAATAAAATGTTAAGGATGATTCGATTATATTAAAAATAAAGCTAATTTCAAGTAACAATCAAAGCAAAAATATAATTATAGGAGTTTCAGAGGATAGAATTCTTGTAAGAAAGACTTGCAGAACCTTTAAAATAGCTAGTCATCTTTACATTTATCCTACACACACACAGACAGAGTCAAATCCTCGTTTAGTTGGTTCTCCATCTTAAATGATTCTAACGAGTATTAGCCAATCAGACACCGTATGTATGTATGTATGTATAGCCCATTCCATCAGT
>JANQAP020000234.1:187968-198069 GCA_026874005.2 Erythroxylum coriaceum
ATATATGAGATGAAGTGTACAATTTAGGATCAAGGATGACTATGGACTTAAATAGCCTTGAGTACATTCCTTTTCCAGGGCCACCAGCAGAAAAAGATCCACCTCCTCCCATTAACATCTACAGAGTAGTTATTAAGAAGATTCAGCTATATCCATCTAGGAAAAGAAATAAGATTCACCACAGGGACAATATGGTCCAAAGAGAGGACAAGCGAACCAGAAAAATCTAAATTGTTGCAGTCATGGGGTCCCGCAGAAATCAAATGTTACAAACCTGAAGAACTGTCAATGTCATAGCGTCTTTCAAATGGTGCCAGCCAACAGGTAGTCCAAATGCAATAGCGAAATGGATTTTCCGGTCCTATAAGGGAAAACAGAACCATTAAACCCTTGATAAATATAAGATACGAGTGAAAGAATTGCATGAAAAATGGAAACAATACGATACAAACCGCCGAATCAGCTTGACAGCGAAAATCACCACCAACATAAACAGAATCAGGCTCTCTAATACTAGAAACCACCGGTAGGTCAGATAAAAGTGGCTCTGCAATTGAAACCAGTTCCTTGTGCTCAACACCGGTAGCTGCTAGTACAATCCGAGGAGCTGTATAATTTTCCTGTCCTCAAAGCGAATCCAGGCAATGATTGTTAATACTTGCGAGAACTAAACAACTATGTTGAGATAATCTTACTTAGTAGCCAAAATTCACAATAAGAACAAAGCATCGTTAGATTTACAGTTACAAAATCCTCCAAAATTGTGCTGTTCAATCTATTTATTGCAGACTCTGTAGCCAACAAAGGATTTGCCAATGCGCCTGAAAAGCCAACTGAATGAAGTGCCTCTGAGAGCAAGCCTTGAGGATTTTTAGAAGCTTCGCTGATCTCAGCTTTCACTTTTTGAAGCTGTGATAGCAGAATTATTATTCTATAAGCATGCATTTTTTTAACGAATAAAACTCTGGATCAGATCATCAGCGACATTGAGAATCTTACTTGTGCGTTGACCTCCCAATCAAGAAAGGCAGGGTTTCTAACACTGTCAACCAGTAACTCTACCATCTGTGGAAGATAAGTCTTCAGAGCATCAAAAGTGTAGCCCATCTGTTCCCTAGAAGCTGAGGCTTGCACATTGCCCCCAACTGCCTCCACTTCTCGCACAACACGCAAGTGACTGCGGTTTCTTGTGCTTTTAAAAGCCATCTTCTCCAGCAAGTGCGTTGCCCCAAATGAATTTGGTGTCTCATATATTGAGCCACAGTTGATGTATAAGCCAACTGATGCTGCAGGACTCTGGTATACAAAATTGATTATTTCCTAGAATGGAAAACTTATAGATAATAGATTTACAAACACGACATATCATCATACATACCGCTGATGTTTCTGAGGCAATTTTAACCCCGTTAGAAAGTTGTGAGATCTGGGTTTTCCCAGGCTCGACATAATCAGGAAATGAGGCTGGGTGTTCAACTCCTGCAAGTGGGAAATCAAGAGGAGGCAAGGAATTGGATTTATCTCCAAGCAACCAGCTGAAAAGTCCACCTGAAGTGGATGATTGCCGAGCAACTGCGCTTGAGCTTGAACTTAAATACCTAGCAGGCAACCTACTGCTTGTACGGCCCTGCTCACCGAGTTCAATACAAATAAGAAACATTTCAATAGTCAAATTAATCGAACAAAGTGGATATGAAAAAAGTTTCCTACCAGCTACATAACAAGAGAAAAAGAAATATGAACCAACATATGATTTTAAGCACCACGAAAACCCTATCCAACGATAGACATCACATTCAAATGCAAAATTCCCAATAAGAGCAACGGTTTTGAGTGAATTTTGTACATTAATGTTGTACCCAAG
Organism: Erythroxylum coriaceum; assembly: GCA_026874005.2. Classification (NCBI taxonomy): domain Eukaryota; kingdom Viridiplantae; phylum Streptophyta; class Magnoliopsida; order Malpighiales; family Erythroxylaceae; genus Erythroxylum; species Erythroxylum coriaceum. The sequence goes on from JANQAP020000234.1 coordinate 189,833, forward strand.
AACGTCAAATATACAAGGACGAAATATTGTTCTAATAAATTAACAGTAAAATTTCTGAATCTTATAAATTTCCCATCGAGCACCCATCATTTCTTTTTCTCATCCTACTCTCGTCACATTCTGTATCACCAAGGGATCAGTAGATGGAAGATTCTATAGCAGTGGCACAGCGACAAGTGGCTGAATACGAGTGCGTAGGATATAGAAACGGTATGGGAAAGAATAAGACTAGGAGGAATGGAAGTTTAGCCAATGAAAATCATATTAACGTTGAGCCTTAGGCTGGGGAGAGAACCGGCCTCTGGAATAGCCAGAATCCGGGATACTGCATTATAGTTCCTTTAAGATACTGTATTTCGGATTCCATTTTCGAGATATACTATTCTACTGCTTGAGGGCGCTGAATCAATTTTCTAGTCTTCGAGCCCCATGACATTCTAACATGTAATCAAATGATTCCGCAGGCCAAGTTGATATATCACACGCAACTAGCGAGCAACAATCACACATAACGAGAAAATTCAAATTTGAACATCGAATAGGGGTAGTGTAGTAAGTTTTATTTGGGAAAATTTGCTAACTAACCTTCAGAGCTCTAAGACGTGAAGCGGCTGTTCTGTACATGGTTGATCGATGGGTTACGGTGAAACCCTAAGCAACGTACGATGTGTCGCCTGCTTCTAAGTGTGATTCAACCGGGAAGATGGCGAAGGTGCTGCGTGAGTTGACGGTTTAGTTAGGTTTCGGGCGGGCCCAACAATTGGGTGGTTTGGTTCGGGCCTTGGAAGGGTGCACTTTAGAGTTTAGACCCAATCTGGACCGTGCATCTAGGGTTATTGTATGTCATGTTGATGATTGGATCTCGGCCGTCAACATATGTTTTCTATATTATATTACATTATAACAAATTATTTACACAGAGACGGCCATTGACGGACAAAGTTGATGTTCCTTTTTCTAAAGAGGAAAAGGGTCCCAACTGAAAACAATTAACAACTGTTAAGAAGTCCATGCTCTGACCTCACCTATCAGGCCTAGAGCTAAACGTCGTGCACTGTCTGCTGGTTAGTTATTTCCTCATTCAACCAAAACAATGCATTAAAAGTCATGCGACGACCGTGACTCATTTCCACTCCCGGCCTTTCCATGCTTCCCCACTTGGAGATATGACGTTCTAGAGACACGCGTGTTGTATACTTTAAGGTATTTACGTACATAGTTTTTTATTTTAAGGTCAGAGCTTAAGAGTTAAGATCTCTAATTTTACTAAAATAAAATCTAACACTACTAGTTATAAAAAAGATATAAATAAATAAATAAAAAGAAGGCAAATTTTGGCGGCTAAGCTTTCTAAGACATGCAATTCAGTTGATTTCAGTTATTAAGAAATTCCGACCCGCAACCTCTTAATATTTCCCGCCAGGAAAAGTCAACGGTCACGCCATCTGTTTTGCTTTTCTTCCACGGGAGGGAAGCCACCGTGAACGGCTGTTCGCTTTTAGCATTTTAGGAAACTTCATGGAAGATATTTTAACTAATAGCTTATAGTAATATGAGAATCTAGAATCTAGGATCTAGAATCACTTTTGCAAGTGGGTAAAAACATTTCCTACCTTACTTTTGAAAATTTTCTTTTGAAAAGTAAAACTTTAAAAATTCTACATTAAAAGGTTTTTTCTTTTTGTTTGCTTATAAATACCTTTGAAAACCAAGGGAATCCAAAGAAGCAGGAGCAAAGAGCCGAAGACAAGAAACGCTTGTTTCCTAACGTTGTGTTTATAATTTTTTTTTTCTAATTTGAGAGGTTAACCTTTTCATCTGGTCAACGTTGTCTCCTATAAGTATGGGTGTAAGTTTGTCCTCGATTTCAAACTGTGTTTTGATGCATGTGCATGGATTCGATTTTGTCTCCTAATTGTTTGGGAGCAATAGGTTCATTGAATTTGAATCCACCACGTTCTGCTGCTACTTCCGGGAGGAAATCGTCTGCGGTCAGTTTTGGTGGTTTGGGTTTAGGCTCGGCTTTTTGTGTTTCAGTTGGATCGTCGACGAGTGTGATGGGTTCCACCAAAGACAACTCCAAGCCGAAGATCGTCACCGGCGAGTACGGTTACGTTCTTGAAGATGTTCCTCATTTAACCGATTACCTTCCTCATCTTCCCGTACGTTGGACGTTTCTCATCTTTTTCCTTGTCGTTGATCATTTGCTGTTTTATTACTTATTTGATTGAAATTTGTTGTTTTTGATTTGCTTCGCAGACTTACCCTAATCCTTTGCAAGATAATCCTGCTTACTCGGTTGTTAAGTAAGTTCGTTTTGTTTTGATCTTTTGGTTCAGCTTTTTATTTATTTATATTAGTTAATACTAATTCTTCTGCTTCTAATTTTATTTTTTTCCAGACAATACTTTGTTCATGTGGACGATACAGTTCCACAAAAGGTTAGTCTTTCACCATGGAATGGCTCTGTTTTTTGTTTTTTCTTTCCAACCTTCTGCATTTGATGGATAAAAGAAGAAATTGGGTTCTCAGTTCTCACTAGTTGGACAGATGATGCTTGTTTGCTCTATAATCATTTTCGTTTTGTTTTCAGATTGTGGTTCACAAGGACAGTCCTCGAGGGATACATTTCCGACGTGCTGGACCTCGTCAGAAGGTATGCTTTTTTCTGGCAAGATATGAAACGAAATGATCATTTTTTTTAATAGGGATGTCTTGCAGGTGTATTTTGAGTCGGATGAAGTTCGTGCTTGTATTGTGACATGTGGGGGTCTTTGTCCTGGACTCAACACCGTGATTAGAGAACTAGTGTGTGGATTATACCATATGTATGGCGTTAAGAAAGTTCTGGGTATTGCTGTAAGTGATCCTTGTATCTTTTCGTTTTTCATTTGGTCCGTGTTCTTATTGTGATTCCCAGACGGATGGCATCAAGTGCTGTTCTTACGGTTTTCTGCAAAATTTAGTTACAGCTTTTCCGTGGTTTTTGAATAGTTAAAATTTCTTTGGCCTGTCAACTTCAAGGTTGGAACTTTCAGCTGATCCGCTTTGATTTAATTTCTTTTCATTTGTGAAGAACAACATAATCAAATTGCCCAACAACTGACAATTTAGTGGAATCTGTAGGGTGGATACAGAGGTTTCTATGCTCGGAACACAATTCCTCTGACACCTAAGGTTGTGAACGATATTCATAAACGTGGTGGAACAGTCCTTGGGACTTCACGAGGTGGCCATGATACTGTAAAAATAGTTGACAGCATTCAGGACAGAGGAATTAATCAGGTTTATAGAATACACCACTTGATACTGGAACAAGTAAGAGCTGTCCACGTAATGAATATTGTTTTCTGGTTCTTTTGCATGTTAGGTCTATGTAATTGGTGGAGATGGAACACAAAAGGGGGTATCGGTGATCTTTGAGGTAATTTCATTCCTGGGATCTTTGAAAATGAGTACATCATGCATTTACTTAAAATGAAACCTTAAATTTTTTAATCTTGCAGGAAGTTAGAAGAAGAGGTCTCAAAGTAGCTGTTGTTGGAATCCCTAAAACCATTGATAATGACATTCCGGTAATTTGCTTGTCTTGATAATTTCTGAGATATTTATTAGTTAAGCCATTGGGGAGTGCACCTTATCTCCCAAATCTGTTGGACATAACACATCACTTTTTAACTGCTATTTACTTCTTTTTGCAATTATAGGTTATTGACAAGTCCTTCGGCTTTGACACTGCTGTTGAGGAGGCCCAACGTGCTATTAATGCAGCACATGTTGAAGCTGAAAGTATTGAAAATGGTATCGGCCTTGTGAAGTTAATGGGTCGCAATAGTGGTAAGCTTGTACTCGTATGTTGAAGTCATCAATCGTAATATTCCCAGACATTTAATCTGTCTGGGGAAAGGACAGACACCTAGTTTTGTTTCATGCAAAAATTCGAGTAATTTTTCTTCAGATCCACACTGATGCTTTATGCTGTGACTTGGTAGTTGTTGACAAGTTGACATGTTAAGCCTTTTATGAGTTTCTCTTGCAACTAAAGTGCTTGTTCGTCTTGGAGCAGGCTTCAAATTTTGATATCCCTACCATCTTCATTGACTTTACCAAGTTTCAATGATCCGAGATAGGTTGTCATAATTTCTGTTGCATTAACAAAATCTGACGAAACCATGGTGCAGGGTTTATTGCTATGTATGCAACTCTTGCAAGTCGAGATGTAGACTGTTGCTTGATTCCCGAGTCACCCTTTTATTTGGAAGGGGAAGGTGGACTTTTTGAATTCATTGAGAAACGACTTAAAGAAAGTGGGCATATGGTGATAGTAATAGCAGAAGGTGCTGGGCAGGAGCTGCTGTCTGAGAGCATTCATTCAATGACCAAGCAGGATGCTTCTGGAAACAAGCTTCTTCAGGATGTTGGACTGTGGTTATCGCAGAAAATCAAGGTGATTCTAAGTGAAAATGCTTCTGCCTTGCGCAGAACAATATGAGAGAGCACATGTCACTTTAAAGATACAAGGCTTGAACTATTCACCTGCACAAGATCAAGTTCTAAAGATCCAATGTTTTTCTGATAGGTAAAGTATGTTCTAATAAATTGATTGGCTTGTGTGCTTTTGCAGGACTATTTCTCAAAGCGAAAAAAGCTGCCTATAAACCTGAAATATATAGGTAGATACGTGCTTCTAATTTTTCTTAATCTCCAATACGTTCAACTAAGCCTTTCTCAGACTAGTGTACTTAGATCTGGATGGATTATATTTTCCTGCAGATCCAACCTATATGATCCGCGCTGTTCCAAGCAATGCATCAGACAATGTTTATTGCACCCTTCTTGCTCAAAGTGCTGTCCATGGAGCAATTGCTGGTTATACAGGGTTTACAAGCGGTCTTGTAAATGGAAGACAAACATATATACCCTTCTATGTAAGTGTTTGAATTTTCTTCTTCTAGAATTAGCACTCAACCAAGATCCTTTTTCGGCCTTCAATTGGTGTGTGTTTCATATTGATTTGAGGCCATCACAAGCTCATTTGAAACTTCTTGTTTGGAAACTAGTTTACAAAGTTGAAAATTTCTTTATTGTCACTGTCTGTGGATGACTGGCTTGCAGAGGATCACTGAGAAACAAAACAAGGTGGTCATAACAGATAGGATGTGGGCTAGGCTGCTGTCATCAACAAACCAACCTAGCTTTTTGAGCGCTAAAGATGTCATGGAGGAGAAGAAAGAGGACGCCATTAAAGTGAAGAAGGAAGGGGGACCAACTAGTCAAATGTTAGAAGACGGAAACACTGGGAGCGCAGTTTTGTCCATAAAAGAGGTCAGCTGCAAATGATTGAGATTGAAACAGTGATGTTCTCTGGACTTGCAGATTTTGTTACTCATTAGTTATATGGAGGTTGATTTCTTACTTTAGGTTATACGGTGGATTAGGGAAGGAAGTAATATTATAAGAGTACGACGCTTCCTGTAGTAAATAACAAGGTTGAATGAAAAAGAAAAGTCAGCATTTATACGCTGAATTGTATTGTACTGTACAAGAAATTGTTATGTTAAAATTTAAAAGCATACTCTCTCTGTGGTTGTACAACTGATCCTTATTCTGGTTATTTATGGAAACTATGAAGATGGTCCGACAGTAATAATGTGTATATATGGTACTATGTTGTTCTGGAAAAAAGCCATCAATGAGCTGTGAAAGTTTCAATTTTGCCTGTTTCCATTTTCCAGGTTGCCTGTAACATTTGTTCGTTAGTCTGTTCTTTTCTTTTTTGTTGTTTATCTTTTTGCAGATGGATGTTCAAGTCGTACAGCAACGTGGAATCAGAAAAACTGGTTCGAGTCAAAGATGGTTCAACTTGGGCATTTGTTGCCACATTCTCAACAGGGGCCAAAGCAGTCATTCTAGAAACAATAAACCTGTGACTAAACGAAGCCTTACTCATAACGTGAAAGGTCTAAAGACCAATCGTTCAACGACAGCATTTCAAAACCTACAGCGAAATTCCAAACCTCCGGCGAATCTGCTTCGATCTTTTTCTGTCTTTTGTTGAATCTTTTTCATCTGTGGGCAGATAATTTTTTTACTGTGTTTCAGAGTTAACACGGTCTAACCTAAAACTTGTTTCATCTCCATGAAACACACGATCATAGAATTAATTATACTGGTTGCTATGTACAAATATGATACTTGTGTAACAAAGTACGAAATCTATGTACGTATAAACATCAGATCAATGTATCAGAAGGGATAGGTAAAATATTTGAACTCAAGGATTGATGTTTTACAGCTTGGTCTTGTAAGATTTCAGCATAGTTGCGTCAAATCTAACATAAACCAGAAAGTTCACATCAAGTCATTACCTTAGCGAATCTATGGACTACCATGCAAGAATCTACCTTCATAACTAACACAATTTATTGAAACGTAGGCCAGTGTGCCCTCTAGTTTTGTTTTATGGGACGAAGTACATAGGATTCGGTAGCTTGAAGGATCTTTCTGCCGCTGGATAACCCAACAAATCACTCCACTGATCACCAGAGTTTCCATGAATCTTGTAGCCTTCTTTCCTTAACTCTGCCCTCTTCCCAGCTTTGAAGACTATTGCGGGGTCTTCCTCACCCTTACCCCTATTCAGTGTAAATAAAAACCATTGTCAAAAGCTAAGGTTTAAGGATTGCTGATGGCGTCAAAACATAGTCTAGGGAAGAAGTTTTGTATCATCACCTGAGAATTAGCCTGTCCCAACCAGAGTATCCAACAGATAATAGATTGCTGACAGTGGCATTCTTTTGACTTTCATGCCTCCCAGTCAATAAAAATATAGTGAAACCCCGCCTTTTCAAGTACTTGTAGAGCTTCAGACTCGCTGGTAAAGCTGGTGCTTGGGCTGATTCCACCCACTCTTTGAAAGAGAAGTCGTTCGCACGTTTTGATCTATTGTCCAAAACCAGGTTAAAAGTGGTAATGAAAATTCATGGGAAGTAATTAAGTAACAACGAAATGCAAGGGCTAGAGAAATGTCTCACTTACTCGTATCCGTGACGTTGGAAATGTGCCTTGTTGGAAATAAGAGTCTCGTCGATGTCAAAAACCCAAGCGTCCTTCCCATCGGATCCAATGTTAATGGTCTCAGCGAAGGCTATGGAGTCCATAGCAACAATCATAGAGTCGGAGAGGTACTTTGTGCCATTAATGTAGTCCTGAACGTAGCTGAAGCATCGGGGAATAGCTGTATTCCAGTAACCAGCGTTGTTGGTTTCAACAGAAAGCCTCCAGCTACCGCAGTAGAGATTGTCATCATCTATGCCGCTAGGCATTTGGATGAAGGTTTGAGAAATGGCGGTAGGCATGAGGAGGCAGAGGAAGAGGAAAAGGAAAACAAGTGATGAGAGTAGCTGTGATTGAGATGAAGCCATTTGAGAGTGTAATGCTAGGGGATGTTGGTCGAGCTTTGATAAGGCGGCTTGGTATTTATAGGGCTAGGTATTCAGCGCATACGGAACATCTGTTCGGTTATTTATCATATTACAACGTGTTGAATTGTTCTTTTTATTATCCTTTTTAAATGTAAATCCACGTGAAAGTTTGTCTCTGTCGGTCCGTCCTTGTCATAGATGAAATAGAAGATCAAAAAGATTCTCCATAAAGATTACCAAGTTAAAAAACTCATTTAATCAGGCTACTTACTATGAAGCCAATTAGACTTTCTAGACAGCGCAGGTGCGTGCTGTTTGATATTGCGGAGCCGTAGGGTGGCAATAGGTTAGCGAGCCCGGGAAGATAGGTCTTATAACAGACGCAAGATTCTCTGTTCTAAAATGGTGTTAAACTATTACGGGGCGCAGCATCCCGAGAATTGCATTGGGAGCATATGCGTTTTTATTGGTTATGTACGAATGCCGATGAGTAGTGTTTCTCGAGTATAATGCACCACCGAACAATGTTCTTTTTTTAATTCATTGTTCAAGCATGCCAATCCAGATATTGTTATTTCCTAATTAGTCTGCTTACCACGTGTTCAAAATAATCATAAGACTATAATATTACATACTTGATTCAGATTATGTCATTATTGAAAAGAGATTTAGCTAACTCTCCTCAGGAAAAAAAATTGTTACTTTAATTAATAGAGTATATATATATATATATATGTGTGTGTGAGAGAGAGAGAGAGAGAGAGAGAGAGAGGGCGAGAGAGAGAGAGAGTGTTAATATATTATATCAACACA
>JANQAP020000234.1:216860-227320 GCA_026874005.2 Erythroxylum coriaceum
TAAAATAAATTTATTTAATTAAGATAAAGTTTTATCTAATATATAATTACTATCAATAATAAAAATATAACTAAAATTACATTAATAATAAAAATATATATTTTATTTTAGAAAAGAAAATAAAATCAGAAAATAACAATAGCAATAACAACATTAAATAAGAATCTTACTAATACGCAAAATTTGGGGAATAGTGATAGTAATAAGCTGATCCATAAGCTTAAATTTAAGTGTTTTCAATAATTCAACCTATGGGCAAAATCAAGCCTAAATCAGTTCGATGTCTAACTTTCTAAACAAAACGTTGCTATTTTGTTTATGCGGTTATAATTTGGATTTAAATCGTAATAATGAGCTCACTCAACAATCTTGTGGACCTGTCAGTTTGATCCATCTCAACACAAGAGTTTAAAAAAAAATCCAAAAAGTAAAGGGCTCTTAAGCCCAATTACTTGAACCCCTTTCCAAGTCAGAGAATACCGAACACCACTGCAAATAACAACCGAGCAGGAAACTTCCAGATGCGACCAGCCGTTTACGAGATTCCTTTCTATTAAAACGTGAAAAAAGAGACTTAAATTGGAATTTCGAAGACATCCATCGTTTTCAACACAACCAGCGATTGTAGCTTCACTAAAGTTCGGGTCTCTGTGTTTGTGCTTCTGTCACCATGTCTTCTCCGGCTGAGTAAGTAACCCTCGAACCCATCTTCCCAGATTCCTTTATATTTCTTATGTTTATGTTTGGAAAATGTCTTGAACCTTATCTACTAACTTTAGTAGAAGGGCTTGTGTTAAGTTTTTTGATTTTTAAAGTTCTGTTGTTGAATTAATTGCCAGATTTTACCAATCTCTGCCACCTATAAGCAAGGCTTATGGGACCTTGTGCCTGGCTTTCACTACCGCATATCAACTTGGAATTATTGATTGGCAACTTATCGCCCTCAGCTACAAACTTGCTTTCTCTCATTTTCAGGTTTGGGTTCAATTGTTCCTGGATCTATCTGTTTTGCAGTTGAAGTATTTTATTGTTCGTTATTGGTAATGTACTTGCGTTCTGTAGAGAATTTTGTGTATGGAGATTGACTTTTCTTGCTATTAGCAACCGTGTTTCAATGTTGTTGATCACTTGTCGAATTGTAGATTCTGTTTGCTTCTTAAGACTGTTAATTGGGGTGAGGTTATATCTATTTATTGTTCTTGACATAATATTGGCAACTTTTTAGATTCGTAATTTTTTCTCTATTCATGTGCGTTTGGTAAGAGAATAACAAATAGAGATTGCTGGGATTGTATGTATTTTTAATGAAAGCAAACTCAGGCTCTTAGTTTGTAAAGCTGACCAACCTCGTCTCTGAAGTTGTTCCAGTGTGTCTGAGTTTATTGATATTGGTGCTGGCACTCTGGCAGTCTGCCTTATAATGATGGGTGTTGGTCTTCATTGGTCATAAATGTAGGGAACAAATCACCTGTTCCCGTTATCTTATGCTTACCCTGTTCTATGAGCATCCATCCATCCAATAAATGGGGACAGAGAGAAATTAGATGGATGGATGCTTATGGAACAGTGTAGGCACAGGATAATGGGAACAGGTGATCTGAACCCACAAATGTATTCTTAGAGTCCAGATTCATTTCAAATAAGATCGCTAGGATTCTTAGATAAACTTTTGTGCGTCATCCCTTATTTAACTGTTTGAGAGATGGGCATTCTTTTTTCAAGAATTAAAGTCAATTTGTCAAGGTGGAAATGTGCTCCAAAAATGACTCCAATGTGTTTCTTGCCCCTCTCTGTGTGTATACGTTTATGTGTGTGTTTGTACGTTTGTTTGTGTTGTGTGTTCATGCAACCATCAACCATGTCACAGTTTCCGTTGTTATCAGTTCTGTATGCCCGAACCTTTTCTGTTCTGTTTCGCTATTCTCTACTCCACAAACCTCATACAGATTATATATGGTTCTCTTTGTAGATATGGAGGCTTATCACAAACTTCTTTTTCCTGGGGAAGTTTTCTATCAATTTTGGAATTCGGCTCTTAATGATGTAAGTTTTGTTCTTAGATGAATGAATATAATCTGATTTATTTCTGACCTACCTGTTTTACTGGTAACTTGGAGTCGCAGGGTGTTACTGGAATTTTCAGATTCTGAGCGTTAATATTTTCACGGTTAATTTCTTTGGTTGTACAGAGCAAGATATGGAGTTCAACTGGAGAGGGGACCATTCGATAGGCGTACAGCAGATTTCTTATGGATGATGATATTTGGAGCATTGACGCTACTGGTTTGTGGCTATTGTCTACTTTTCTTGCTGATGATTGAGACCCATTTTTACATGAACTTGAGAGATTTGTTTCAGACCCATTTTTATATGAACTTGAGAGATATTTTTCATCCCGCAACTGCAATTAGAACGTATAAGCTTGAATTATATATTTTGAATCAATGTTTTTGTTTTTCCTTCCATGTTTTTTCACTGTCGCAAGTCCACTTCTGTGAATTTGTGAAGCATAAAGAAGCTTTAAAATATGGTTTAGGCTTTGCAAACCGGTAATTGTTGATTATATGTGTTAAAGTAACACTGAAGGCAACTGAAGTTAAAGTGTCTCCCTGATGTAGGCACTATCTGCCATCCCCTTTTTCTATAACCCATTTTTGGGGGTATCGCTTGTGTTCATGCTCGTCTATGTCTGGAGTAGAGAATTTCCTAGTGCCCAAATCAACATATATGGCCTCGTTACTCTGAAGGTATGCTGAGTGGTAGTCCATCATGAGTTTTTGCAAGTGGACTTGTTTCTTACATGAGCATTCGAATCTGATGTGTTTGTTCTTCTTGTGCTTTTCCTTCCAGGCATTTTACCTACCATGGGCTATGCTTGCGTTGGATGTTATTTTCGGTTCACCGATTTTGCCAGACCTTTTAGGAATAATTGCAGGGCATCTATATTACTTCTTGACCGTGTTGCATCCACTTGCAACTGGAAGGAACCTTTTAAAGACTCCAAGATGGGTGTATCCTTAACCATTGTTATAATCACCTTATTTCTCGAATATGAATATGTTATTAAGCATGTTCTTTCTGTCTAATGTGTCTACTTTATACTTCCCTGCTAGTGCATTTCCTTGACCAGAACAGACATAAATTGGTTATCAGGTGGAGAATAGGAGCTCCAGCCCCAACAAACAATCGTGTCCAAGCCCAACCTGAAAGGAACACTGGCGTGGCATTCAGTGGAAGATCATACCGCCTGAATAATTAGTTAAATCTCCTCTTCACTAGTTGAGTTGGGGTCTCTGACCACGAGATTTAACCATGCCATAACGATGTTAGGCCTTAGAAGGGGTTTGGGTAGAGACCCTGATGGTTAAAACTGACGACATTCATTCTTCAGGAAGTCGATTTTTTTTTTTTCATGGAGTTTGTTCAAAATGTAGTTGAATTGCTGTATAGCCCGACAGCATGATTATGGATTGATTTTTTATACAAATTATTTAAATTTTTGATGTCTCAACAGATTTACCATACCTTTTGACTCTAAGATAGTAAGACTTTTAACAAATTTTTTCACTAAAAATTAAACATGGTACATTAAATTTGCAAGATTGCTTGAACATGTGACCTTATGTTCATAAAGGAACAATGTTATGGCTTTGAGGTTTGAACATGTATGCCTAAGTAATTGGAAATGGGTTCAGTTATTTATGTTTATATATGCATTAGTTAGTGATGTAGGCGAATAGAGTGGTGTGGAGGACACGTGAAGACTTCTCTACTCCTGGGAAACAGAAACAGAAACAAATGGATGCCTGAAATAAGGGAGGTCAGGTCAGGAAGTGAAGGAAAAGCTTTGCCGATCAAAACGGACAAAGCTCATCAAATCACCACACCCCCTCCATTCCTTTTTTTTGTTTGTTTCCTTAATTCAATGAGTAATAAAAGAAAAAGTAACCAAATATTTGAGTTTCAAAGCTTCTCCCCGCACTCCTCGCTTCCTCCTCCACCTATTTATTCACCTATACTCAACACCGCCTCTCTCTCGCTTCCCTTTGATCACGTTAATTACATACAAATACAGCAAGAGCTGATTTCACTTCTTTTTCATATACGTAGAAGAAAGAAAGAAGCAGCAGGAAGTGATACTACAAGGCAACACGCGAACAGAAAGCCCAAGAGAGACAAAAGCAAACCAGAAAGATCTTAAAACAGCAGAAGAAGAAGCGTTTTTGTTTGTCGTTTAAGGAAATTAAAAAGCAAGATGTCCTGGCAAGCGTACGTAGATGATCATTTGATGTGCGACATCGAAGGCCAAAGCCACCATCTCACAGCCGCCGCCATTCTTGGCCATGACGGCAGCGTCTGGGCTCAGAGTTCCTCTTTCCCTCAGGTCATTTCTCGTTTTTCTTTGTTTCCTTTTCATTTGGACGTCAGTGTATTGGTTATACGAGGGCAAGGTTAATATAGTTTCCGAATTTACGAGTTTTCATTGCACTGATCTGAATGGATTGGTTAAAAAATTTGTTGATGCATGAACCCACAACAATTGAAGTTTCTAATGTCTTGAAGTTGAAGTTTGATCTTCTTGCTTCCATTAATTCATTCATAAACATTATCATGATAAGCAGTTGAAGTCTGATGAGGTGACGGGCATTATGAAAGATTTTGAGGAACCGGGTCATCTTGCCCCGATAGGCTTACACCTCGGGGGCACAAAGTACATGGTTATTCAGGGTGAGCCTGGAGCTGTAATTCGTGGGAAGAAGGTGATGGACATAATTAGTTATGCTTAATTATCAGGAAAAAAGAAACCCACCCTGAAACCAGAATGGAATACGGTGTGGCATGTATTCAGTAACAAGCTTGATTTGTTTTGTAATGGCAGGGATCTGGTGGGGTCACCATAAAGAAGACTGGTCAAGCACTTGTTTTCGGCATTTATGATGAGCCAGTCACTCCTGGACAGTGCAACATGGTTGTCGAGAGGTTGGGCGATTACCTCGCTGATCAAGGGCTGTAGGCCTAAACTTCTCATAAAAACAACAGCTACTATTTATCTCTTCTTGTTCTTGGGAGTTCCGCCATTACTTTTCACTACCCCTCTTTTCTGCCTTTTTGTTTTCCGGTTTCAAGTTTTACGCTGTCTGCAGAAAGCCAAAGCCTCGAGCTGGCCGTGAAGATTCTGCAGATAATAACCTTTGTATGAAGATTAGATATTGGCTGTTTGGTATTTTAGCGGTTAAACCTTCATATGTCTTGATGTTATATGTGAACTCCTCCAGTTTCTTCTTTTCTTTGTCACCTTTCCATGGTGAAAATGGCATCAAGTTCTAATGAACATTTTCGAAATTGATTGTTCCTGGTGTTCTCTCAGTTATCAACAAGAGCAATTCACTCAAGTGTAGATCTTTTGCTAAGATGGGCAAGGACATGCTTGCTAAGTTGGCTCCATGTTCTGTCTCGCATAAACTATAAAATATCTTAAGTACTTCCATCTTTAAACTATGCAATCTTAACATTTGGTCCACAAAAAGTAATTATAATCACAACTTGGAAACAAAATGAGAAACCAGCACAGCTGTGGATCTCAATGCAAGGATGAACTCTTAGGTTTGAAAAGCGATGGCTCTCAAAGAAAAATGTCCATAATTGTGATTGTGTCTCGACTTTTTGCAAAAGTTTTAAATAAAATTTTCTTTATTTTTTATTATTTTACACTTTATATATATTATTGTTTGTAATATTCATTACAAACTTGACTAAGTGCTATCAATACGGATTACAAAAATTTAAATTTCAAAATAATAATAAAAATTTATTTAAAATTTTTAAGAAAAATATTAAAATACAATTAAGAGTAACCAAGAAAAAGAGGTAAAAGTCAAATCCCACCCTCAAGCATTATATATATTATTATTGAGCATAACAAAGCACAAACTAACAATCAATGTTTTAAAAACTAGGCCAAAATTGAAATTGATAAAACAAAAAGTTTAAGATTTAAAATATTCAATTGAAATTATACCGTCATAAAATTGACTAAAAATTAAATAATTTGAAATATGATTGAAAGAAATTATTGTTATATATCAAAAAATTTGAAATTTAATTAAAAAAGATATCATTAAATGAAGATTAATCGATTTATTTGAGTTTATAAGAACTTATTAATTTAAAAAAATTGATTAAAAAAATGATTAATTTTTAAAGATAAGAGTTATTAAAATAAATTAAACTGAAAAGTTGGATGAACCAGTTAAAGAGCAAAACCTCCCGATCCGAACAATTCATTTGGACAAAAGCTTCTGGATTATGTCACTAACCCTAAGGATATGCACAAAAACTAAAGTGATTGAGGGTAATTAATTCGGCATAAGCATCTTTTTGAAAGCAAAAGAAAAGATAAAGGAGATGTAATTTATGATTGCGAAATTTAACTTAAAAAAATAAAGTTAAACTATGATTAAGAGAAAAAGATTCCCCTAGCTTTTACCTCTTTTGAGGCATCTAATAGGTTAGTCAGCCTTTTCTTCAATTATTTCTGATTAAAAGCTTGATTGATTTAGCTGATTTGGTGATTCTTATTTTTAATTAATTGTAAATTAATTGGTAACATTTTCCTTTATTCTTATATTTAGTATTAAATATTTAGAATTAATTCTTTAATGTCAAAAAAAAAACAATTTCAACATAAAGTTTTTAAGAATTAATTGGATCTTTTTATTTGAACTTGACCAATTTTTTAATTCATCATCTCTCTCTTTTATTTACTTTTTAAAATGAGATTTATTAGTTTTATTTGTCTTTTTTTTTTTGATGAAAATCTTAAACTAATTAAGAAGTTTAAGATTTAAAAAATTCAATACTAGACAGTCATAAAGTCGGCTAAAAATTAAATAAAATTTTAAAAATTTAAATATAATTATTATTTTTATCGAAAAATTTAAAGTTTAATTTAAAAAGATTATTAAATAAAAATTTATTTATTTTAGTTTATAAGAATTTATTAATTTATTAGAATTGATAGATAAATTAATAATTTTTTAATAATAAAAATTATTAAAATAAATGGAACAGAAAAAATAAATAATTTAAAATTTTGGATTGAATTAGCCGATTCAGTTTAATTTTTTAACCATCCTAAAAAATAGACAATAATTAAAAATTTTTAATTTTTTAACCATCCTAAAAAATAGACAATAATTAAAAATGTTGGGTAATATCATAAATTAAAAGAAACTGTTTGCGTACCACGTTTTGTTGCTTCAACGCAATATCTAATAATTTCTAACGCATTCATGTCTCTCTGCTGGCTTTCACAGATAATAAAGAGAGACACGCACACAAAACCCAAAGCCTAACGAATCGCACTCTCTTCCTTTTCTCTCGTCGGCAGCTTACCAAATACCTCCAACTCAAAACCCACAACTTTTCTATTAAGCGCATACTTGAATCCCCCGAGATCAACACGAAACCATGTCGTGGCAGACTTACGTCGACGAGCACCTTATGTGCGAAATCGAGGGCTTTCACCTCTCTGCCGCCGCCATCATCGGCCACGACGGCAGTGTTTGGGCTCAGAGTTCCAACTTCCCTCAGGTCCTCTATTTTCTGTTCCTCTTAGCTAATTTCGCTTTATGGGTCTTTGTAAAAAGTCTGATTTTTGATGAGTTCGGTGCTTCATTTTTTATCCGAGTTTTATACTTTCATTTTCAGACCTGATGTTTTTAGTTCCTTATTGAAAATTCTTTCTTGAATTTCTTCCATCGATTCGCTGTCTAGTTGGGTTTGTTTCAAGTTCGTGACTTTTGATCTACTTAATTGTTGGATTCGTGTTAATAATAATTAAAAAATTCAGTGGGTGTGGGAGATTCTTGTTTGTGGATGGTTTTGGTAGGTGGGTATCCTTGATTTTTGGGTTAGTTTGTTTTTTTTTCTCGCTTAGCTGTTACTCTTGTTCGTCTTTCATCACAATTGAGACTGATAGTACTTGTTATGACTTTTATGGTCGAAGTTTTAAGATCTTAACATTTATGCTATGCAAATTGGGATTTGCAATTCTCGTGATTCATTTGATACGGTCCTTGGAAATTGCATACCAGGATCTCATGCATGTTTGTGGACAAACTCTAGTTTTGATTTGGAAGAGGCTTTCTGTATTTATTGCTGATTTGATATTTTATTCAGTTCAAGCCCGAGGAAATTAGTGGCATCATGACTGACTTCAGTGAACCTGGGCATCTTGCACCGACTGGATTATACCTTGGTGGCACCAAATATATGGTAATCCAAGGCGAGCCAGGAGCTGTTATTCGAGGGAAGAAGGTGATGATCTGATACCTAGGAAGTTATTTTTGATTTTTGTGTCTACACTTATGTGCCTGGGAACTTTAGAAAGGTTGCATTGTCAGCGTTTGAACTGAATTTGTTCCAAAGTTATACAATCTGAAACGAGTGGCTTTCACTCACTATCAGAGTAGATCTGTTTGGATCGATGCTTGACAATTGTGGAGCAGATGATCTTTTCCAAGTTGCAGATTTAATGCAATAAATCTGCTTTACTGACCTTATTATCAGTATTAGAATGTATGATGCAATTCCTTTATGGTTTTCTATGTTATGGCTTTTTGAACTAGGGAGGTGTATTACTGCGATCGTTTGGGCCATGTTTATTTGCTCCTAAGCCTCTTATCAATTTAATTTCAGGGACTTGGTGGTGTTACTATTAAGAAAACTAATCAGGCTTTAATCATCGGCATTTATGACGAGCCGATGAGTCCTGCCCAATGCAATATGATTGTGGAAAGGCTTGGAGATTATCTCATTGACCAGGGTCTTTGAACATGTTTGCTTATGGTTGGAATTCTCTTGGCTTCTTCTATACAACCTAGCATCTGCCTACTTCATGCTGTTGAGTGCAGTGAAATAAGTTATGAAAGTATTGAAAATCATGGGAAACACTGTTTGGAAAGAAAAGGTTTGGTGCTTAATTAGCTGATGGATATGATGATCTCTGTTTTTTGTACTATTTGATTGGGTGTATTTGGTATTGTCAAGTGTGGTACTTTCCCTGAAATTGCACTAAATTATATATGATGGATGCTTTAAACTGAATTTAATTGGTCATCCTTTTCTTCTTTTCAGAATTTTCCTTCTCATTCATTCCCTTGTTTTACCTGAATGTTGTTGAAATCTATGGGGATTTATGGAATATCCCTCACCATTGCTTGCGATCTGCTCGGTTCTTCGGCGACCTTAAACACGAAACTTAGAGCCACGTATAAAGAAGAGGCCATGTAAAAGTGGTCTTATAAAGCCAAATCGTAAAATTACGATCACAAAATATTTTGGAGATACTAATTTACTGAGACTTCCCGTGTGAACAATAATATTCTCGCAGTACTTATTTGTCTTCACTTGATCTATTTGGTCAGATTTGACAATTAGATCAGAAAAATCACACCGACAAACTTGAAGTGGAAGATGAGAATGTACTTGCAAATACCTGTCGGTAATCCACACGACAAACTTGAAATAGCAATCCCTTTGATAATATTACACATCGTTTGTCGGAAGCTGCGCAGGAATAAAGTATCTCATATTTGCAAGTTAATGCTGGGGTCTTTCAACACATGCTATTTATCATACAAAAACTAGGGGGAGCCTGCTACAAAACTTACATTTCTCGGCAATTCAAAAAAAAAAAATGTCATTCCTGCATCTGTCATGGCAAGCTTGGCTATGTTGTGTGCTGCCAGCTTCATTTTACGTTGCCAGTTCCCAAAATATATGAGACTAAAGTTACACAGAGGAAACTATTGATGAACCACGAGAAAACCTTGTTCTGTGTGGAGGAGGAGGTGGTGGCAGATGCAGTCATGTTTCTTGCTGCTGTCTTGTTGGTCCTGTGGAGTAAATGCACAATCATGTTTTAATTCGGCAAACATTAGCAATAAATGTAGAAAGGGAAACACTTTTGTCCCAAAAAAAAACCAGACTTACCCAGCAGTCATATACAAACAATTATCATAACCTGCAAGGACAAAAGCAGGTCAGTTAGCATAGCATCCAATCAAGCAAAACAGGAATAAATGCAGGTCAATCTTATTTGGATTGTTGCTGAATATCTACTCCAAACTTATTTATAAGGTAGGCACATACTTGGATCCTTGTCAACTTTAACTCCAGCTCCTCCAAAACTGCAAGCAATGTCAGTAGCACCATTTTGTTGGTAGTAACAGTTGAATGCATAAGATGCATGAGAAAGTAGAGTATCTGGCTCAAAACAGGGCTGACTTGGCTGAATGGGAGAGCAGTCCACATTCCCAGAACCACATGCCCAATCTAAGGCACTCTGCAAATCAAGTTGAGATGCATTACTAGAGGCAATGCACCATGATGTTCCGTTAAAGCTGGTACCACTAGCATTTGTAGGCACATCTACAACACATCTTCCAGTAAAATCC
>JANQAP020000234.1:238997-253191 GCA_026874005.2 Erythroxylum coriaceum
GATGGCCTCACAGGAAAATCAAGAGCTTGAAGTCTCTCATTAACAATGTCAAGGTGTGTATCTTATTACCACCATCTCCTTGTTACATGAATTCCCAGGTGGAGATTGATGTTTACTGTGAATATTAGAGATCTTGACACATCGAATCAAGGTTTTCAGAAGAAAATTTCCTATAAAAGATTGCTGGATGATCAAAGTAAACAGTAACCATCTGAATAAAGTCCAAATTTCAAGTCTTTGCTCGAAATAGGCTTGAGAAGTTGAACAAATTTTTGGAATCGAACTAATGTCTGTTCTTATTTTGCTAACAAAAACCTTGGAGAATCACAGTATTTGTTTATTTTATTTTTATAAGATACATAAAAAGCTTAACGACATGTGGTGGATGTAGGAGCTGGGGCTAAGTAACGAGGTGGCGATGTTGGAGGAACATAAAAGGTTGGTGGAAAAACTGCCAGATATAGAGCTAACAGACGAAACTAAGAAGCTCAGACAGGCTTGTTTCAAAGTGAATTACAAGAAGAGAAGGTTACTGGCATGCAGCTATGATCCTTAGGACATCTTAACTAGTCTCTTTTGTCGTCACTCACCACCACACATAGTCCTGACAGCCTCGTAGCTGTGTTTGACCTGCCACACACAAATGTAAATTCCAAATACTGGGGCCATAGGCCAAGCGACTCATTGAATTTATACTTGAAAAGTCTATTAATTCATCAGATGCATTATAATTCTGTTATATTTTTCAAATTGACATTTCTACATTAAAATGTATACTTTGCTTTCTGTAACCTATGAATTGATATTTCTCCATTGTATAGAGACGCATACACATGCTCCAGTGCTGTTGCTGCTGCATAGGCAAGAGACCTTTTTTGGCAACAAATTAGCATGACCGAGATATTGATTAGAGAAACAGAACGAGAAGGCGCAATTAATGTAGTTATCTGAACATGATCAGGGAAAGTCATAAGTAACACAGTTTAGATAAGAACAAAGTGACTTGTAAAATGTAATACTTATGTGTCCAGGCGATGTGACTGGCCCGGTTGTGATAGGGTAGAAAAAATATTACAGATCAATAAATATAACTCTTCAAAGAAACAAAGAAGTGTCAATCTTCAACGGCGTTGAAACATTTGTTAAAATCATAGAAGTATCTTCGACGACGTTAAAGTATCAGCAGCAGCATCACAAGGAAGTGCCATCACAATCTAGCCAAAATGATCGGCAACAACTCTCTGTTCTTGGTCTAATGCAACTGTGAAACTTAGCCCTTGGTGCGTTTCCATGAGACCACCTGCTTAAATCTTTCAGCCATGCTTGTCTGCATTCACCCACCAACAGAAGAAACATATATTAGCTCAGCCTGCACATAACTTTGAACAACAACTTCCAAGTAGCGAAGACTTAAATTAATCATTGGGTAATTGATCAATTAACTGTACTTTAATTTATTATTCCAGCAATAAGACCAAATCGTACTCTATATGTGAGACTCACAAGACAACCTGAAATGATATCAAGTTAACCAGACAGAATTTTAACAATGAGCAGAGAAAATTAGTTGCAAGAACGAAGTTAACATCTGGCGATCTTCCTCACTGGAATAATTGAGAAGATCACGGCCAGGCTATGATTTGTTTTGTGTCCGAAAGTGTTAAACGTATTTTACATCATATGATGGCATAAAATGGATATTTGACTAGGAACTTACCCAAAAATATGAGCCTGTGCGATGAAGATTCAACAAGCTCGACGATCTTTTTTTTATTCTTGTGATCCTTACCACAGTACCGGTGCCACCACCATTAGTATTAGTGTTATCAGTAGAACGTGCATGGCAAACAGGGTAGGTAACACGACAACTATCCCCAGTTTCAGAATTATTCTTCCTTAACTTAACCCACCTACTGGATACGAATTTACTACTATCTTTACTCGCATGAAGAGCACCCCAACTTTCTTCAGCAGAGTAGGACTGAGACTTGGATGGTCCAAGCTGAGAAAAGTCTTGGGGCAAGTTGGCCACTTTGGCCTGGTTCAACAACCTCGGAGGCAATTGCAAGCACCTTGCAGCTTTTGGTTTGGAGTGACAGCATGGTCTTGGCTTGCCTGGTGCTTCCTCCCACTCAAATGGAATTGAGGCTGATATACAGATTGGCGGGGTCGTCGACCCTAATGGCTCTTCTGGCTTGTGCGGAAGGGGAAACAATGAGAAATTTAGTACTTTCTCACTCTGTTCATCATTCACTGCCTGATCACACCCCATAGGTTAAACCACTTGAGATCTAACCGTCTGAACAGAATAGAATTAGAAGTGAGTGACACGATCTAAGAGAGAAGTAATTAACACCAACCCAGATCCTGTTTTGGCAAGTTTTTATAGAGGCTAATGGTGTGAATGTGAAACTGTGAGAGCTAACGCTCCAGGGCGCTTCTAATTCACGAGAAATCGTCAAATTTGTCTAATTCTGTTGGGTGGCATTGACAATGAAAACCGGGTCCCACGTGAATAATGTTCAGTGATTGGAGATCGTAAGTCGTAACTCTCAAGCTAACGGTCATTAGGCAGTTACTTCCTTCGGAGAAGTCTATAAGTCATATAATAACGTCGTACACAGAAGTGACGCAGTTGGTGTCCTAATAACCGCTATCCAAACTACGCCGCCTGAGATGAAGTGACTCTATTCTTTTTTTTTTTTGGATAATATTCTTATTTTTTTATTATGTTCTATTTCAATAAAATAAAAAGAATAAAAATAGAGTAAACAGAAAAGGTATTTGTCCCCGCCAACTGGATTTATGACTCCGCCAGACTTTGCTTATAACATCAGCCTGAATCGCCGGCTCTCCTTGTTGGTGCCAGTACATGTATAGTTTTAGTACACCTCATTAACCAAGTTTGTACTGTTTCTTCTTTTTTCCAATTTTTGCCTAATGGGTCAATTAACGGTCAACACATTTTAGTCACAAGCCTTGCAATTATCCAAACCCACGATTATTATTTTTTAGTTCATTTTGTCACTTGGAGAAAAGGCGAAGTAGGAATTTTATCAAAGTCACCAAGTCAAGTTTTAAGGATGTAACCAAATGAATACTCATATCATAGCAAATCGATTCATTCCATAAGTTTGTCATTTAGGACAAAACAACAATAATAATACGTAGGAAACGCAAGGCCATACCCTCATTGTTGTCATTGTTTCCTTCTCCAGCCTGACTTCCTTTCCACCTAATCACTGAAAACAAACACGTTGGTAAGATTAATGATCAATAATATGTTATTAAGAAGAATTCATGGTCAAAAGGATTCTTGAGTTTAGCGTTTTATCAAGCTTTGAATTGATACAAACTTTCGACGCAGAGATTCCAGTTGTTTAACCGTCATAATAATTGACACTCGATCGGCATCCAAATGTAACTTTTCTCATACAAATAAATCGAACTTATAAACGAGTCCATTGCGGGTTGATATCAACATTGTCACCAGTATCATCATTTCTTTGGAAACTGCTGGTGGGAATTCAGATCTTCCAAACTCTTAACTCAAGAATATTTTATAGATAAAATATCAAAAATAGAGAAATAATAACAACATAAGAGAATTTATGTGGAAACTCTCAAATCGGAGAAAAAATCACAGGCATATAGAAGAAAATTTACTATGTAAAAAATTCTTACAATCACACAATTTTTCTTCTCACCCAGTATTCCAATACACCAATACATCCACAAAGAAATACCTGAAATAAATCCTCCAACTCTCACCTCAAAAGAGGAATTTAACTAAAGTCAAATTTATCATATAAATCAATGCGGTATTGACCAGTACCGGTACAATACCGTACTAAAACCTAATCCGGTACAGTATTCGTAACATTGATTCATATGCATGGTAACAACATTGAAATGCGCAAGTCTGTTTTGGATTGCAGTTGTTGAGTTTTGGCTACTTTGTTTATCCCATATTGGTTAGAGGAAACAATTGGGACAAGACTCTTGCCTATATAAGGAGGGTGCTACCTCCTTGGTTAACGCACCAATCCCAAGTCAAAGATTTGTATGACAAATTTGACTCTAATTAAATTCCTCTTTTGAGATAAGAGTTGGATGATTTGTTTTGGGTATTTCTTTGTGGGTGTATTGGTGTATTGGGATATTGGGTGAGAAGATTTGTGTTGTTAATTAGTTTTGGCTCCTTTCTAGATGCCTGTGATTTTTTCTTCGGTTTGGAAGTTTTCACGTAAATTTGGGACAAACAAAGGAACCAAAACTCAACAACTACAATCCAAAACAGACTTGTGCATTTCAATGTTGTTACCATGCATATGAATCAATGTTACGAATACTGTACCGGATTCGGTTCTAGTACGAAATTGTACCAGTCTGGTCAATATCGGATATCATTTCGGGTAATTTTTTAAATTTATGAAATAGTCCCTGAATTTTTTTAAAAATTACAAAATAGTCCATTGTCATATTGTACAGTTGTACTGTATATTTTTAACCCTGTCTCTAATAATCAAAATAATAAATAATAATCACAATTAATATGAAATAACAATAATTTTCAGATATTTAACATATAAATAATAACTACAATTTATATGAAAAAAGAGAATAATTATCATACAAATATAAAATTAAGAACAATATAAAGTGTTTAAAATATTACAATTCCAATTTTCATTATATAATAAATAATAATTATACAAAACATCAATAAAAAGAATAATAAATATCCTTAACTTTCAAATTATTATAATTTACAACAGGAGTTCGTGATAAGAAAACAACCAAGTGGAATTGAAACATGAAACAAAAACATATATTATTTAATTTACTATCAATTAAATATATTATATATTTAATTAATTAAAATTAATTACCACAGGAAAGACAAATTTTTAAAAAATTTTGAAAATTTTGCAACTTAGTCTCTAAATTTTTCAAAATTTTTGATACTGACCGATATTTGGCCTGTATTATCAATACCGGTCGATACCGGTACGAGGTCGGGGTAGGTTGGTATCGGGTATAAATACTGGCCGGTACCAATTGATATTTATATCCAATATCAACCTACCCTGATCTCGTACCGTTTGCCGACCGGTACGGTACAAGATTCACAATTTTGATATGAATCATTCAACATCTCAAATCATTCGGTGCCTTTACTTAAAATAATTAAATTCAAATTTTAAACAACCTCAAAACAAATTAAAACAAACATGTAATCTTACTTTTAATTAATATTTTAAAATTACTTTTTTGTTAGAAACTTTTATTACTATCTAATAATAAAATATAACACATGTATCTTTTAATAATTTTTGTCAACTTTTTTTTATCAATATGTGACAGATTTCAAATAATTTCAAATGTCGATTACGTCAAACAAATTTTAATGAGATAAAAAATTATCATAAAACACTACACTGTAAAAAGTTTATGATACATTTATTATTATATTTCTTAATAAAAAATTAACATAAAAAGTGAATATTTTCTTTTTAACAAAGTGCAAGAATTTTTTAAAATATTAAACTGCAAAAAGTTTTGAATAATCAAATAAACCACAAGAAATATTCTTGTCTTTTACTATACAATCCCATGAATTGTTAGTTTATGCCTTACACGCAATCAATTAGTTATAGTTTAGTGACAAAATAATTTAAAGATATTCTTTATCTTGTACATATTTAGATGTATATCATAAAGTTCATGGGATAGTTATAAATTGCAAATAAAATTATAATGACATTATAATTATGAGATTCATATTGCATTTATGTTTATCCCTAAATCATTCCTAGTCATTGTTTTATTAAGACTGGACATTAATAGAACGTAAAAAGACTAGCATACATTTTGTTTTTCCTTATAAAGGAAGTAATCGAACTCATAAACTAAAGTATGAAGATACTTAAATAAATATGTGGGTGATTGTTAGAGAATAAGTTTACTAAACAGACCCGACATGAGAAATCCATTTAGAACAATACTTATATGTCTATGCAAAATCTAGTTAGGATGATTATATAAGTAATCATCTGACATGAGGTCTCCAAACTTATCTTGTATAAGAATTGCTATATTTTGATACTACTTATAACTTATTTTAATCAAGAATTGTTCAGTCAGTAGTAACTGGAAGTAGCATGAACTATATGGAGGTAGTTAGGTAGTTGAGGGATTAAGATATGGTTCATCACCCTAAATTAATTAGGATAATATTTTGTTATCGTTGACTATTATTGATTTGGAAAATCCTTGGCCATGGTGAAATGATTTTTTGTAAATAGTTTATAAATGTCATTAATTGAATCGATAGGTAATGGCGGAGAACTAATATGATTGGACTCAAAATAGATTATACATTAATTTCCTGCTCTATGTAAAATCGAAACATTGTATGATAAAAGAATTAAATTACATGAAAAAAATAATGCATAGAAAGGTTAGTCAAAAACTACTATGATATTTTTAAATATTTTAGTGGTCATGATGTATTGCTAGACGTCAATCTTGATTTATGATTATAAATTGTTTAATCAACGAATTAAAGTTAAATTAAAAAAGAGTTTTAATTTATTTAATTCTAATTATAAATTATAATTATAATTTATAATCATTGCCAATATATTTGAGATCTTAATATGTCTCATATAAAGAACGGTCTAAAGAGAGCAAAATCAAGTTGAACTTGATTGTAAAGTTTGAGAAACTTTATGATGATTAAATATGAGATATTTAATAAATAATAATCAATATTATATATTGGATCTTATTTGGGCACAAATGATATTCAATTAGAATTATTTGTAATTCTAATAAAAATTTAACTAAAATTAGAATTTAATTTCAATTAAATTACTAAAATGTCCAAAACTTATTAGAAATAAGTTTAAGCTCTAATATAATTAACACTTCTGGCTTAACCCTCTCTGTAAGGGTTATAGAGTTCTTTCAACATGCTCTATGGATATTATTAAAGGCTGGACACTTGTACAACTATGATGGTAAAAGTGGATCAATTTTGGAAACGGTTCGAAGGATACAACAAGAATATGATCAAATTTTAGAATACAATACAAACTAAGATTTATGCTTTATTATGCTTTCTTTGTTAATCATTTTATATAATTAAAATGATCATAGTTTTCGAGAAATCAAAATATGAAAAAGTTTCGTAATTATTCTTTTATGATTAAGATCAGATTTCGTCCTGATTTTTCAACAATGGTATCACAGTAGAGTTTAATTTTAAAATTATTTAATTGTTATTGCTTAATTTTAGAATTGAAATTGCAATTATTGCATTATTAAATATTCTTACAATCTAAAAAATTTATACTGAATATTGAAAAACTCGACATTCAATTTAAAATTGAATTATCAATACAATTAAAATTTTGTTTATGAGTTAAACAAATATATGAAATTAGTTACATAGAACACCCAAGACAATTAAAAACCATAAAGAAAAGTCGAATTAGATTCAGATTGGGAATTATGAAAAGTTTAAACTTAATCCTTTGTAAAACCAAGAATTGGAAATTACCTCCAGCATCAATGGCAACTGATACTGGTTGGTTAGTTGTAACCTTTACAATTGCTACTTCACTATTTGCTGGTAAATCTTCGCAGACCGTTATTTTAGCTACGTGGTGGGCCTCTACATTTTTTGTTGATGTTATTGTGATTATTGTTTCTAAAAAGTCAAGGAGTTGTACATGTTTTGAATGTGGAAGATTATTTTTCAAAAACTGGGTTTGAGAAACTCATAACCAGCTTTTTTTTTTGGGTTGCGTTTTGGCGTTGAGCGATTGGAGTTTTTTAGTTGCGTCTGAAGAAAACGTGGAGGCTGGAGGCGGCGTGAACGGGGAGAAACGTCTCCTCGCTGGAACTGTTGATGACACTTGTGACATGGATTAGAGCAGCTGTCTTTGCTGGTGACCATCGCTGGAAGCCAACAGCAGCGTGGAGCAAACGGTAACCTAGCTCTACCACCACGTCTACTGCAAACACCAGTCAACGTTAGACGTTGACTACAAGTGCCTCACAAAAAGGGTTTGGTGCGTTTAGTGCGCGCATCAAATGGTCCCACCCTCACTTTTATTTTATTTTTTATTTTTTTATTAAGCCTTAATTTTAATTAAATTAGTTTAATTAAGATCAAATTAGTTTAAATCCTTAATAAATTTGGAAAAGTATTTTTTAGCTTTTTGAAAATTATTTTCAAAGGGTTATTTTATTATAGTGGAATTTAATTTAATTTTTTAAGGAGTTGAATTATTAAATTAAATTAATTATCAAATCAATTCCAAAACATTAAAGTAATTATTTCTCTTACTATGATTAAGATTAATAATTATATTGATTTTCTAAAATTAAAATTTATTAGTTTCAATTATATTGAAATTAATTAATTAGAAAAGTAGTTTCTAAAATTACAATTAATTAGTTTCAATTAGATTGGAATTAATTAATTATTTTAAATGAGATTGAAATTAATTAATTGGTCTCTTTAAAATTAAAAAATATTTTCCTTAGTAATTAAGAAAGATGTTTCTTAATTAAATTTATTTATTTTAAATTTGATTGAGATAAATTAGATTTATGATTTTATTTAGAGAATTATTATTCAATTTATTTAGAAATTGTTTTTTATACAATAAGTTTTTTGATTTTTTAGAAAATGTTTTTTCTTACTTAAATTTTGAAAAGTGTTTTCGTTTATCATTTAAGAAAATTTTGATTTCTTTAATATTTTGAAAATAGTTTTCTAATTTATTATGGAAAATTTTCTAATTAATTTAGAAATCAATCTCTAAATAAATAATATAAAGGACTTTATTAATTAAATATGAAGAGTGTTTTAATTAATTTGGAAAGTAGTTTCCTTTAATATTAGAAAATAATTTTCTAATTGAGGAAAAATAATTTCTAATGAGATTATAAATAGTTTTCTAATTAGATTAGAATATGTTACTTATATAATTTTAAAAAGGGCCTTTTTCTAAATTGTAATGAGTAAGAAGAATAATTTATTGAATGTTATTTTCAATTAAAATTTTATTAAAGGAGTCAAGATAATTAGAAATAGTTTCTAATTAGAATTTAAAATTGTTTTCAAATCGAAATAAATATCTATTTGGAATAGGAATTTAATACATTTAGGAATCAATGAATTTAATCTAATTTAAATTTTCCATAAAGTTAGAAATATTAGTTTAGATTATAAAATCAATAAATAGAATGAAACGATGCTTCATATTTTACACATATAATTTGATTATGAGTGCATACTTTATTTATATGTTTGATATATATATATATATAGGTAAATTTTCTTAATTATAATGATAATTAAGATGAAAATACTATTTTCATAGTTAATATTTTTAATTCATGTTCTCATTATATCAATTGTTTCAAAAAAATCTCACATACTACATTCATATATTTAGGTCATAAGTTATACAGGTATAATAATGGTTATTGCATTTGAAAAAGGTCTGTGTTATCACCAACTCGTGTGGAAATCTTTTATAATAAAAAAGTTGTATCGTAAATTGTTTTGCAACAACGTTTGAACTACTAGCCACAAGTTACTGCTAGTGAAAACTTTATATTAGAATATTGCATATTTGCATATCTTAAATTGTTCCTATTTTTTTCCTATTTTTTGTTATTTATTTATTTATTATTATTTATTATCACTATTTTATTATTAGTATTTTGTATTTGTATCTTTATTATTTGTATTATTTGTAGCTATTTTATTTGGTTTTATTTTATTCTATTTCTTTATGTACTTATTTAATTTTATTTACCTCCCCTCTTAACTTATCAGTTTTCATCTGCATCACTTTTTACTGTCACATCTGCATGTGAGTCTACCGGAAACAGCCTCTTTACTATGTAGGGGTAAGGCTGCGTACTATCAGACCTCTCCAGACTCTGCTTCATTGCAGGATTTCAAACTGGGTGAGGGTGATGATGATGAATTAGCTTTGTGTTGGGCTGCAGCTCAAGTATCTGAAAAGAAAACACAATTAAAGAGGTTATGTAAAATCTAATATAAAAACTTATGATGTGCTTATTTAGTGGGTATGAAAAAAGGAGAATGGGTATGGAATGAAAAATAGAGTTTGCTAAGGGATTATGATTATAGAGTCATTATTTTGATTACCTATTTTCGGGTAATACTCCATTCCTCTCGTAGTATCATTGTTCTGTAAAACTCACGCGCGTTTTGGGCGCGAGTTTCTCCTTCACTCACTAGACTCTTATAAGCAATCAACAGCAACAGTACCCATCTTCACTTTTGTTCTTACAAGCCACATTTTTTCAATCTTGCTTCCATCTCTCCACAAAGTAATCCCAACCTACCATGGATACAGCCGAAACCATAAAGTAGCAGTAGTAATTTTTTTCCTTTCTTTCTTCTTCATTTTTTTTGGTCGATATAATTGCATATTTCTCTCTTCCGTTCTACTGGGTTTGGGTTTTCGATTCCTTACTCTTGAGTTGGGTTTATTTCTTCTGCTTTTGTTAGTTGCTATGTGTTGTGTGTTGTTGCATTTGTTTGAATGTGCACATAGAACATGTTATGTATTTCTTGCCCTTTGTTAACACCATTCTTGGGCGATTTTTCCTTTTGGGTGCCTTTGCTCTCTATTGTATCTGTCCAAAGAAATCTGGGTTTTGTATTAAGGGGCTTATGGTATGAGCTGACTCCGTAAGAGATATAAACCGAATGTGTTCATCTGTTTCAAAAATGGATTTTTGTTTATAGATAAACCATCGCTCTCTATTGCACCTATCCAGAGAAATTTGAAAAAAAATTAGAGCAAAGCTTTAAATCAACAGTTCTTCCCGGTCTCTATCCTTCTTCTGATCGCACTTTTACCAAACACAAGGCAACTCCCATTAATTTCCACTTCTTGATTCCTTCCCAGTATTTTTCCCTAGGAAACAAACAAATCAGACGCCCTTAACAAGGACCCACCAAAACCCCATAATCAAAGCTGTATTGGGTAATCACTATTTTATGTTTAAAGTCTCCGTTTCATTCATTTCTGATTGGGTCAACGTCGAGTGTATACGTTCAAGCTTCGATCTTTTTTACTTTTCTCATTCAAATTTACGCGAATTTTGGCCTTTCTTCTGTTTGGTTTCAGCTCAAGCAAAGTAGTACGGTGATGGTGATTTAGCTGGAAAGAAAAATGAGAATGTTTATAGAAGTGATGCCAACGGTTTTATGGTTCATTTTGGCCTTTCAGTTCGTTCCTAGAGTCATTGGCAATGCAGAAGGTGTCTTCTATTCTTGTTCTTTTAGGGAGCTTTTTTCTGTGTTCTGAATCGCTTAGACTTAGGTTGTTTTGCTTCTTTCAGACACTGGTTCTTAAGATTTGGTTCCTTAATATTATTTTCATTTAACAGTCACTTAAGATTCCATCTTTCTCATTTGGAACCCTTCAAACTTTTCTGATTTATTGTTATGCAAGTTGATGAATTTTCTGTTTTTAGATTTGTAGTTCTCCCATTTTACTGTGGTTGTGGAGCAACTTATCAATCAAGACATCTCAATTTTAGCCTTTCAAGAGGTATTTATATAAATCAATCCTTTATGTTTTATCCCTTTGTTTAAGTTAAGTTGAGCCTTTTCTTTTCTATTATGAACGTCCATTTGTTTTTTTATATTTGTAATTAGAAATGTGAAACACTGGGACTTCCAATAGTATTGTCATGTTTTTTCTTTGGGATTTAAGTTAATGTTAAATATGATATGCTGAAATGTGTGTGAGCCTAGTGGATTACTCTATTGTTTCCTTATTTCTTCTGAATTTTTTAAACTTAGCCAAAGCGATTCCCTTTGAGCCACTGCATAATATTTTGAGCCACTGAATAATTTTCACAAAAAATGCCTGGGAAGTGAAAGGACTGTGTTTATGCACAAATGTGCTGGTGGCTACTTCTGATTGCAGGAAGGAAATAATGCATGAGCCTAATGAAACTTAAGGAATTTCTAGTTGAAAATGAAAAGTAGAATTGCATTATAAAATTCTGGCTGTCAAGTTTAAGGTTGATTTCAATTAGTGATGGTAAGCTGTGAAGTTTCAGGTTGTAGTTGTAAAGTTTCAATAGTTGAGCGTCTTCCTTTCAACTTCCTCGTACCAATTCACATTAGATCTAAAGTATTCTTAATCACTTTTATATCAGGACCAAGAATTTCAATCCCCTTCTAAAGTGAACCATTTATGTTTTATTCAAAGTTTTAGGTTATGAACTTTGGGATTAAACTATAGTTGCAGGTAATTGAAGTAACGATCGGACTGCAATTTGAATCTCTTATGTGTAACTAGTTTCTTTTAGTTACCGTAAAAAGTGGACAGTAACTAGTAGAGTTACTGCAAATAGTGGGCAGTAACTAGTAGAGTTATTAGATCTCATTCTAATTTTTTCAGAAACAAGTTGTCTTCTCCCTTTTCATTTTAGCTCTTTATTACCCACCTTTTGGGAGCTAGAAGTACATAAGCTATTTGGTTTAAAGAACGCATAAAAACTGATCTTCTTTTTGATCATCTTTCTCTATTACCTTCACTTATTGTTTTTATCTCTTTTCCACTACTATTACCTAGCTTTTCAACATACCCTATCTATATGTTGGACAATTATTTTCTGATTTTTTTAATGTAGATCAACATAGCTCGCCCCCTATTAGCAAAAGACGACACAAACTAAAACAACTTTTGATACTTCAACAAACAAAAAATAATATGATGGTTTTCTTATTTGCTATCCGTTGTGTTATCTATTATTTGTACCTTCAAAAGAAGGTCCGTGAAATTAAAACAAAGGAAGAAAAAAGGATTGATAGATGAGATGGATTTTTAGATTAACCATGGATTGTGATGATGCCTACATTAGTGAACTTCATATGGATAGAGCAACCTTTAGGATATTGTGTGATATGGTAAGAGATGTCAGGGGTTTAAAAGACATTAGGAACATATCCGTAGAAGAGGTTGTAGCAATGCTTATATACACCTTAGCTTACCATAAAAAGAGTAGGACAGTAAACCTACTTTTTCTCCGTAGTAAAGAAACTGTGAGTCGGCAATTCCATCAAGTTCTTCATGCAATTATAAGATTACATCATATTTTGCTCAAGAAGCCGGAGCCTATTACTTAAGATTGTCAAGATGAGAGATGGAAATGTTTTCAAGTAATTGAACACTATAATTAACCTATAACATTAATATCATAACTTTTATATGCTAAATCACCTTTCCATAATAATTTGTAGGGTTGCCTAGGAGCCTTAGATGAGACACTAATTAAAGTTACACCTTCTAATGAAGATAAGCCTCGATATCGCATAAGAAAAGGATGTATTTCAACAAATGTTTTAGGTGTTTATTGCCCAAACATTCAATTCATATATGTATTGCCTAGTTGGGAGGGCTCTGCACACGATGATCGTATGCTTCGAGATGCGATCTCAAGGCCTCATAGTCTACGAGTCCCTCGAGGTAAATTTCTATTACAATATCCAATTTCGTTTCTCTTTGAGTTATGCTGCTCAATCATAACTTATTGTTTAATTATGAAGGATGTTATTTCTTGGTTGACTCTGGATATTGCAATGTAAATGGATTTCTTGCTCCATATTGAGGGCAACGCTATCATTTGAAAGAATTCGATGGCCATCGAACAGAGACGGCAGAGGAATACTTTAATATGAAACATTCCAAAGCAAGGAATGTTATTGAGAGATGTTTTGGATTGTTGAAAGGAAGATGGAAGATCCTTGCATCCCCTTCATTTTTCTCAATTCAAATCCAAGTTTGCATTATAATGGCTTGTTCCCTTCTACACAACTTGATTTGCAAGTTCATGAGCTTTGAATCACAAGAGTCAATCACTGAAGATGAAGAAGAGAGTGAGGAAGATGAGAGTCATGAAGATGATGAAATGGAATACATTACACAAATTAGTCCAACTGATAAGTGGTTGACATTTAGGAATAATATAGCAACCAACATGTATAATATATGGACAACTAAATCCAATGACAATGATGTAGATTAGTAATTTAAGATATGTTTGTTTCATATGCTTATTAGATTGTTCAAATATTTTGATTTTGATTAATGTACCTGAATGTTGAACATCTATG
>JANQAP020000234.1:268627-279613 GCA_026874005.2 Erythroxylum coriaceum
ATCTATTCATAATAATCAATACAAAAGGAACATGAGTCTTTTCCATCGTAAAGAACTTTACAATAACACCGCCCAAAAGAACTTTATACTCGGAAGTTCTTACAAAGAACTTTCTCTCGAAGCTCTAAACTCTCTAACAGTGATTGAATATACCAAGTTACTCTACACAAATGAACTATAAGTGATACCTTTATATCTACTTACAATAACTTAGGTATCAATTAAGTTAAAACCATCTACTTTCTTGAATAACCCACCAAGTTAGTAGGGGGATGCCACTTGTTTCACTAATTTCACTAAGTTAGTGCAGAAATATTTACCACCTTTACACATGTGATAAGTGTTTAAAAGATGCATATTTGTTACCATGTCATCCAGTCTACTTTCCCACCATTGTAAGAAGTGCTCCCACTTTCTTATGTCATTACTTGTATGTTCTTGCCATATGTTAGAACATCATCACACCTCCAAATTAAGTGTCTTAATGAGCCTTTTAATTTAGCCATCTCGATTTAATGTTGTATATGGTCCATCAAAGTACTCTATAGTGCAATCATACTACTCCATGACCTAAGTTAACAACAATTTGAATCAATGTACAATATACCTAGCACATTTGCATACCTTTGGACCTCTTTGTTGAAATTATCTTTTCGCACTCTCAAACTTAGCATGACTTTGTTATGCCTTTAATTTTCTATTATAACATTTAAATCTTGCATCTCGTTTGTCAATATACACCATTACATGCCAACGCTTGCCTACCTACTCTCAAGCCATCATCAACAATGCCCATTTTATTCACTCACTTATAGATCTTTGTCTTGTTTTGTCAATTTGAGTGCCATTATCAACCAAAACTTACTAACACTTGCACGATCCGACAACTTAAATTTAAGTGTCTAACACTAAAGATAATGAATCGTAAGCTAGACTCGCATTTTGTAGATTTTTAGTCATTTAGTTCTCATGTCATAGCATATATAATAATAGTAATTGCAACAAGTATTTTTTGAATAAATATTAAAAAATCATTAAGTATATATAATAATAATATATATATAGACATTAAATAGATTATTAAAGATGCATAATTTATAAAGTATATACAAGATTCGAAATTAAGTTAAAAAATTCAAAATAATAAATCTAAAGTATCATTATTTTTTTTTTAAGTGGCTCGTAATTTCATAATTCAAAATCTCAACTTTTCGAAAAAGAGAAATTTATCCCGAAAAATTTCAGAATTTATGCGTTAAAAAATGAGTGGTGGGAAAAGATCTTGTGGGTATCTGAGAGAAAAGGTGGGCTGGTCAGTGGATAAGAACCATCTAAAAATTAATGTTGAGAAACAGCTAAATGACCTACCTTACCGTATGACTCGAAGCATGTGGTGGCAGTTTCATGGCCCATCACTACCCTTATCTGCTACTATCACCCCTTCTGCTGCCTACTCCACTTTCTTATCCTCTTACACCACTTAATCTTTCTAAACATCCTCATGATTTTCGGTAACCTCATCATGTTCTTTAATATATTAATAAATTCTATTAATTATAGATATTTGTTTATATTTAGACTTAAAAGGTGAAATATGCACAAAAGCAAGTAGTGGAACTCTTGTCTTGTCATGCAATTAGATGAGAAACGTTGACATGGAGACAAGATGGAATTTAACCATATGCTATTGCTATAGTAAAGCACGCAAGGATTGGCGTAAAATGGTCCACGTCCACCAAAAGATTGTTCTCATAACTTATCAATAAGATTAGAGATTCTATCTTAGCTAAAAACTTCTACACTATTACGAGCGTGTGAAAACCAAGAAACATTAGAACATGTAAAACATGTCGTTGCTTTACGAGGCAAAGGGTGTTAGAAGACAGTGACTGCTAGGTTTCTCTTTCCCGTAACAAAGGATGGTGACTCAGCTAGATTGGGATGCTCTCAAAATTTTAGGTCTTATCCTCTTTGCTTTCTAGTAACGTGAGAAAGCTATCAAATATAGGTGGCAAGGAAAATGATGACGTAACCAATAACTGGATAAAGAAATGCTGATAAAGCGGCATTTATTGAAGAAAACCTGACAATTTGTATTAACCTTTCCTGCTATAAAGCGTTGCTCCTCATCCTGTAGAAGAATGTGTAATTTGCTTTGCATATGTATCTGCTTCCTCCAATAAGAACACAGACTTGTTCAACTAACAAGAAAAAGGTCATCTTATTCCTTATATTCCTCTTTCTCTTCCACTTGCTCTTCTTGCAATAGTGAAGATGAGTAGCGTCTCTGCAGGTGATGAGTTTTTGATCTTGGATGTGAGTAAGAAGATAATAAGTGCTTCAGGATCTCAGGAGAACAAATGGGTAGCACTAGAAGGTGGTGGGAGTGATGTTTATGAGTCTACATCGATTGAATCCTCATCTGCATCTTCATGTTCATCAGATTTAGTTGAAGATGCATCATCTCCAACCTCTTCCTCCTCGTCATCATCCTCAACGTATGCAAATGGGCCTCTGTATGATTTGTCCAAGCTCATGAACCAACTCCCTGCAAAGTAACTCACGTTCTGGCTCTTACTTTCTGTTAATATAAACTGAATCAAGAGCTTGTTAAGAATGTGGACTAACAATTTGTGTTGCGTGATATCCAGGAGAGGTCTTTCCAAGTTTTATCAAGGGAAGTCACAGTCTTACACCTCTCTGGCAAGTGTGAAGAGCGTTGAAGATCTTGCGAAGAAAGTGATCCTTCATAGGCCCAAAATGAAGTCTTGTAAAAGCTATGCCGGTGGTTGGGATGGACACAATAAGTCATTTAGCCCCAGACCTGCCATAACCAAAAGAGCTTCAAGAGGGTCCTTTTTATATTCTTCTTTAGGAGGTAATTCCTGAGAATTTGCAAGGTTTAATGCTGTAATTTGCGAAGTGGTCTAATTAGAGACACAGCCTATAGAAACCATATCCAGCGAGTACTGTACTCTCATATCAAAACTCGGTGTTAGTAATGTAATTAAGATGACAGAAATCTTCCTAACTTATAGTGAATGAAAGAACAACGAACAATAGGTTTTTTTTTTTCTCAGTTTTTCCAACTTGGTGCTGTCCCTTCCCTACTGATTTTTCTAGACATCCGTTCTTTTATAGAATAAACTTGAGTACCATCTTCATTTCACAACCTCATGGTCATTCTTAACAGTATATATAAAATCCTAATCCACATGAATATAGCGACTTATCAGAAAGTTCTCTAAGTCCCAATTACTCTTTGAGGAAAGTATCTATTGCACTAGAAGTGAAGTAACGGAGCTGGGCAATGAAAGGTGTGTTGGAGATGAAATCTGATCAACGACTGTGATTACTTGCACTAAAAACCATACTCCACAAGGACCAAGTATTTGCTCCAAGAACTCACGTTCTGGACAAGAAGATGGATATCGTGCAACTATTGTAATGTCAAAAAGGTCAATCCTGTTGAGATCTTGAGAATTTAAATTATAAGAAAAATAAAAACACAGAAGAAAGTATTATGGAAGAAAGTTGCCTTCACAACAGTCGAGTGGAAGAGCAAATTGTGTCTCTTCATCATCACTAGATTGTTCTTCAATAAAATCTTCAATATTTCCATTATCTTGGATAAGCATAATAGTTTCAATGAAATCTAATAGTTTGACATCCCTTTTATCTTATTAGGATACTGACGAACATAATATTCTGACTTGTTACAAATAAAGCATTGACTTGCCACAACTTGTAAACATAATGTTCTTTGCTTGAGGATTTCTTCGTTTAAAAATTTTAACAAATCGATATCGTTTCTTTCGCCTAAAGAGCTTATAATTACTTTCATGAGAAATATGAAATTCATGGGGCTTTTTATAGAACTTTCTGTAATAATGCTTATCCTAATAATGCTTATTTAAAATATTTCCATCATCTTAAGTAGGCATAATTGCCTCAATAGAACCTAATAGTTTGACATCCCTTCTTGTCTTATGAGGATATTGATGAACATATTGTCTCCACTTACCACAACCTGCAAACATAATGTTCTTTGCTTGAAGATTTCTTCCTTTGAAAATATCGATGTCAGTTTTCTTTCTTTCGAAGAGCTTATAATTTCTTTCATGAGAAATATGAAATTCATGGGACTTTTTCTAAGAGAACTTTCTATAACAATGCTTATTTTTTGTATGACATTCAGTCTTTTTTTCTCCTTAGACCTTCAACTAGGGCTTTCTCCGAGCCTTTTTTAACAAAGAATCACCTTTAATTGAAAGCTTTTAGTTAATTATATCTCTAAAAGAAGGGTACCGTTTATTAAATAATTGCTTAAAATTTTTGCTAAAATATAATTTTACAATTCATAATTTGTTTAATTGAACAGAGATATCTGACTCCGCAAACTAACCATACATCGAAAGGTCTAGGGCAGAAGTCAAATGTGATTGACAATACTTCCAAAACTGTGACAGGAAATTAAAGCTACCATTAACTTATCCTACTTTATAAAAGAGTCACAAACCTCTCTCACCTTCTAAAAACGGCACCGCCCCTTTTTCCGTTTCTATCATTTGAAGAACTTCGTGCTATATTTTACTGGTATGGGTAAATATTCTGCAGATGACTGCTCTTGAGAACAGATCCAAGTGGTGGGCACTGGCAGGGCTTCTTTACTAAAGTCTCAAGATCAAGGAATTGACCTCGAGATACTATGGAAGGCACGTGTAGCTGCAGAGAAAGCTTTTCTCTGACCAACTCAATGACCTATGCTAATGACCCGTCATTACTCGGTAAACTTAAGTTTCTACGTTTTCAATTCAATCTCAAAATTTATCAAAGTTTGGATACAATTTATAAATGCAAGTGCGTAAAGCAACATAACTAATGTGGTTATATCTTGTGAACAGGTACAATGCCAAGAAGGAAAAAACATTTTCTCATGACCACTGCTGTTGCTTCACATAGCAAGAGTCTACTTGTTTCCTCTGCTGAACCAACAACCTGTAAACAAAGTTATGAAATTGCTTTCTGGTTAAATTAATAACAAATGCACTAGTTTGCTCTTTCCACCCACTCATAGATATTACTTCAGTTTTTGGCTTTCCACGCTAACTTGTATGTCTAATCATTATTATAATCGCATCTGATCATTAGTGGGCATACCTGACAATTGGAGTAAAACTTGGTGAAGTTTTCTGATAAGTTATACAGGTATTCGCACAGCACATTAGGAAGTAGATTGTTGCATGCCTCCTCAACAGTCTGCAAAGTTAGGACAAATATATCCATTATCAGAAAAGCAAGCCAACATAAAGAAGCAAAGGGAAACTTGGCTGGAATACCTCAGCAAACTGTAGCAAATGAAGCCCTAGTACACGCTCATCAGGGTGACTCAACACTAATTCCCCAGTCTGTAAATAGAATTAGAACATAAAAAGGGGGAAAAGAATCAAGGACTTTTAAAATAGTAACTTCTGCAAACTGATGAGAGTTATTCAAATGGAGATTACTAGAGAGAAGACATGTCTGAAGCATTCAAAAGTTTTAAGACCTTAGTGAAGTTTTTTCCAACATCAAAAAATGGAGGCTATTATGACTAGCAGTTAGATCAGTGAAGTGTATTAAGTATTACATACTATAAACACTAGTATAAGTCCCAATATGTTAAAATAGACCGAGCTTAACAAGCAACAATAAAGTTTGCAGGTACAGTCTAAGTGACAGCTGTGGCTTCAGAGTCTATGAAAACTCACTTTCTTCAAGTGATCAATGTCTTTGCCAGATTTCCTGATGATTGAACAGATCCTAGCATGCGCATATAGTAAATAGACTGCAGTATTTCCCTGTTAACATATTTTTGAAGGTATCACATATGCATAGTCAGAGCAATAACTATAAGCAAAAAGAATAAAAGACAATGTAAGATGGCGAATAGAACAAAAAAGGTTATATGGAAGGCCAAAAGGAATACAAGAATCATATTCTCACGCAAAATTTTGGCTTCATAGTTTTTGTGAGGACAACACTTTAAAAGTTGGAAAATGAAACATACCTTATCATTAAGCATCTGGTCAAAATTAAACGTGTAGTTGGTCAATCTGTTGTTCTTCAAGTCAGCATACCTGGAACGGAATTGATTATACACTATCAGACCAACTTTAACAAAAAAAATTTCTCCCAACTGTCAGATTAGGAATTTCATGCAAGTCAGGGATGTTTAAGCATAGAAGTTGGGATACAAGATTTGTTTGGTGATTGTTAACTTTCTAGACCAAGTAATTAAGTGATACAAGTTATCAAGTGTTCAAAATATAATTTGTTTATTCAAGAAGGCACAATCCAAGTTCGAGGTCTTCAATTTGACCAGTAAAGTTATGATGGTCATGTATATTTGACTGCAACTACTTCAAGCAGCTTTTTTTGTGAGCAAAGGCTTAAAAAATAGGTCAAAGTAATCACCAAAAAATTTCATGTTTTCCTAAGAAGTCGGAGAATATTAAAACTGTTTCTATGAACAAGAACACCAAAAGTGTTTTACAGAGAAACTTCCCTGTAATATTGTCTGTTTCACATCTTTTATCCTCCTGGCACTGGATCCAATAACCACACATTCTCAATTTTTTTCAAAACCATTGCCCATAAGAAGTAACCATTACCAGATAAATTAAACTCTCGTATGTTCATAGCTAGCCACAAGCAAAGTTGTATAATAAAAAAGTGCCCGAGAATAATGGAGATAAATTACTTGACAGCACCATAACCAACTGCCTCGGCAGTTTGCTCAAGCTCCCCTTCAGTCCACTCTGCAGCCTTACCTGTTTAAAACATAAGGAATTACTTCAGAATCTGTAATATTGGCAGGCTCTTCCAAAGCCATAAAAGTACAAAAGAGAGATAAGCTTCTGCCCAGTTATTTATGAAGATATAAGCACGAGAAAAAGAGGTAAGGTGACTTCCCCAGTTAACATACCACGCTCAATAAGAGCTGCTTTACTACGATTCTTGGCTTCATCAAGTAAATCAACCAACCGAACTACTTCAGTGGCACGAGTTCTGAAGCGCTTTCCATCCTCTCCAAGTACAAGGCCAAAACCAACATGACTAACTTTTGGATAAATGGTGCTATTATCAAATGGTAGCCAACCAGCAAGTTTTGCAGCCTGAATAAGAATACCAAGGAAAATCAAACCTTCCAACAGCAAGTAAGAAATAACCTCCCAAGAATCAGAGCCAAGATAAGTACAAAAGAACCAATATGTGCGAAGAAAGCTGTAAAAACCATATGACGAGTAACACATTTCAATTATAATGAATTTTCATAAAGCGTATTCAAAATAATTTAAGACGATCAAAGAACAGATGCATACTTTGAAGACCATATCAAAATGCTGCTGCTGGCCAACATCAGTTACGTATATAATCCACTCAGCTTTCTCTTCATTAAGTCGATACCTTAAATTGCAAACAACAACAAAAGTATAAATTATAAAACTTGAACCATACATCCAAATGCAGAAACCAAATATTATCACCAAATCAATTCTTACAAAACTCACACGTAAATGTCAACAGCCTCATGCTACAAATAGATGGCACTAATTGGAATATACTTCAGCACACCATTTTCTTAAATGTAAAAAAGATGAGACCAATCTCCCCATGTCAAAATAAGTGACTAACCAAAAACAAAGTGTTTTTCATGTTTATGCCACTGCCATGTTCACTAATTGAAAATCCTAACTTACATTAATAGACTCAACTTATGTTACCAAGCATAATAACCCTTGCTTATTCAATGCAGAAATTGTTATCACTATCATAATGCCACAAATCCAATAATCTAGACAACGATAACTTTGAAACTGTTACGAATGATTGCAAAAATTACATAGCTACAAAAGCAGGGTCAAAACAATTAACTATCAAATGAACAATTTCTACCCAGAAAGAACTATTAGCTACAGATTGTATCAATAAAAACACTAACCAAAGTGCAGTGAGATCAGTAGAAGCGTAGTTGTATCCTCCATCACTCTTCACAACAATAAGAGGTATATTAAATCCTTCTAGATGGATAACTTGAGCACCTTCACTTTCTTCCACTAATCCTTTATTTCGTAATGCAGAAATGACCTCAGGAATGAATGGGTTGTAAAAGCTTTCTCCCTAGCAATCCACAGTTCAATAATGATTAGCAGTCCATTTCTAGTGATACCACTTAACATTGTTCAAATAACATGGTTTTAGTCTAGATAGACAAAAATTTAGCATTTTTTCACGCAATTTTCAATCTCTAAAGCCAAAAGTTCAAAAAGAAAATATAAATTTGGGCAAGTTCAATTATTGTTTACCTTAAAGAATGCTCCGCTATAGATTTTTGCACAAATTTACAGAAACAAGCAGAGATTTGCCTCAGGCATTTTGGGCAGAGATTTGCAATGGGCAAACAGCAACACAAATAAACACAATCTTTATTTTTATGCCTACATATGAAGTGGGAATGCCACATTGTTTAAAGGATGAGATTGTTTGAAAACAGCAAGAGAGATGGGGTTGAGTGCACAATTCAGTCAAACCTCCTATTGGAATAATTGGGTGCTGAGCATAAGAATACTATGTAATGATGATTCCTCTAGAAAAGCTTGAAATCTACCTTCTCCTCCAAATGAACTCCAAGACGTTGATAGACCCTATCAAACTCCTTCCTGCTAAGTTCACATATCTGTTCCCAGGCCTGGTGGTACTTGGTTTCTCCACCCTGATCCCAATAAACATTCCAACACAAATGATAGTGTATAAAAAGGTGGCATCATCTGCATTCTTAGGAGACATCAACCTCATAATACCTGGAGTAGAACCACAGCTTTTTGTGCCCTTTCCTTAAATTCTGCATCTGTGTCAAACCTCTGTTTTGATGCCTTGTAAAATGCCTGTACAAGACATCAATAACATTAAAAAGCAATAAACTACTAATAGTTCTATAAATCAATTTTCAGACAACTGCAGCATCAAGTGACTATATAATACTAAGTATAACAACAACAACAACAACAACAACACCTAGTAGGAATCCTGATACGCGGGGTCTAGGGACCATATAACACTAAGTACAATTAGATGAAACAGAATCATACAGCTTCCTCTGTTAAATTTAATATAACTATAGAAGTTAATCAAAAAGATGCAGAACTAAAATTTTGACACAAAATAAAATGATTAACTAAAAGAAAACATTAAAAAAATCCATTTTTGGTCCAAATACTTATTCTAGATTTCCATTTTTAAGCTGTACTTCAAAAAGGTTGGATATTTTACTTTGACTATTTAATTTGAATACCAAAATTATTAATCATATATCACCTGTAGATCTCCAATCGCTGATTCATTGACATCTTCAAAATTTGGAAACTTCTCGAAGAGGAACTCAATCAACATACCAAACTACAAAACAAAGAATAAATACTTAAACCACAATTTCCAGATAGTAAGTGAAAAATACTGTAGGTTTCACAAGCCATCATATCCTTCAGAGACATGGAGACCTAACTAGCATATCCCGGTGTAGCTTATGTGAGTACGAGAATGGAGGGGAAGGCATGGCTGTCTTAACCTTATGCATCCAATTCTGATCATTTAGTTTTATTATGAAGCAAACAAGTATGAGCTTCCTACTGATTATGATTATTAATTTTGGGATTGTAATATTCATATGTGATTGACATGTGACCTATGAGTTTTTATGTTACAAGAACAGTTAGGTGATAACTCCCGTCTAAACAAATTTTTGCAAATTATCCATATTGTTTCAGTTGATAATAAGAATTGCAAATGCACATCAAATTTTGGCTTATACAATCATTCATAAGGTCATGCTAGAATGCAATGTTGTTCAACTCACATGAAGCTAAAGTGACGAGCATTAAGCTACATTTAAGTAACTAACTAAACTTTATCAAACAGTTGAAACCCATATAAGCGGGATGTAGATGTAAATCTTTTAATTCACCTTATCCCAAAGAGAAAATAACTAGATTAATCATCAAATAAGCCTGAATGAGACTTTCAACTCCATTGCACATTATCGAAAACCAGATTAACCTGTGTACCCCAGTCACCAACATGGTTCCGTCGAAGAACTTCAACCTTTGAAAACTCAAGCATGCGAGCAAGTGTGTCACCTATAATGGTAGACCTTAAATGGCCCACATGCATTTCTTTTGCTATATTTGGCGAGGAAAAGTCAACAATAGCCCTTTTGAGTGAGAGCCTTGGAGCCAAAGAATCAACACCATCAATTAGCATTTTTTGAATATTCTGCAGTCACAGAAGTCAAAATTAAGACAATATGAACAGAACATATCAAAATTGTGAAAATGAAAGTGGAATTTGCGAGAATAAAACAATAAAAGAACCAAAAGAAAGATCAGAAAATGAACAAGAACCTCAGCTATCCATTTAGTTGATAACACAACATTGACGAATCCAGGTCCAGCCACTGAGCAGGACTCTATCAGATTGGATGGAGGAAGATTTTCTTTTATTGCCTGCAATAATTTTAGATAGTAAAACTTGTAAAAATTTTCAAACAATTAGCAAATTCAAGGCAAGAAGAAGCATAATGGCACATGAGTTCTGCCGTTATAGAAAACTATACCTCTCCAACAGCTGGAGGCCCCCGGAAAGTTTTGTTTGGTTTAGCTTTAATTTTAGACCAAAGGCCCATGGCATTATTACTAAAACAAAGAAATTGTCATCAGAAACAGTTCAAATCAGACATATTGCAGCGCTATTGCAACTCAAACTCCAAATGAACTTCGGGAGTACAAACACATATAGTCAGCTAACTTCATGCATACCACTGGTAGTCGCCAAAGTTGCCAGAGCATGCAGCAATCAAAGGCTCAACATTCTCGTCGGGGACTGTTGCTCTAAGCGAAACTTCAAACAGTTTCCCCAATTGTCGTTTCAAATTACCTCCGCAATCCTCAT
>JANQAP020000235.1:377-14784 GCA_026874005.2 Erythroxylum coriaceum
CTCCACTTTTACCATTAGTGCTTCTCTGCCAATGACTTCCTGACAAGTGTTGCGAATCTGGGCTCAATGGCTTTCACGCGCAACCGCGAATATTAATTAAAAATACAATTAATTTTTACAAAATATTAAG
The DNA here is from genome assembly GCA_026874005.2 of Erythroxylum coriaceum. NCBI lineage: Eukaryota > Viridiplantae > Streptophyta > Magnoliopsida > Malpighiales > Erythroxylaceae > Erythroxylum > Erythroxylum coriaceum. The sequence goes on from JANQAP020000235.1 coordinate 508, forward strand.
AGCTTGTTTCCTTTTTTCCATTTTTTTAATTTTAAAAAAATTCTCTAATTTTGGTTTTAAGATTTGGTTTCTTCAGGTTTTTAAATGTTAAGAAAATCATAAAAAGTAAATTTTTAATATTTTAATATAATTTAATATATTAAAATAATTTATTTTTATATTTATTTAATATATAATTATTATCAGCCATAAAAATATAAATACATTAATATTAATAATAAAAAATGTTTTTATTTTTCTAATTTTTATTTTTATTTGAAATGCGTTAAAATTAAAAAGGCTAGGCCACAAGGTATCTCAAATAGTAGGCTGAGCCCGATTGAGTTGATTATGGACGAGGGTGAACTAAGCCTATGGCCCGGTTTACCGGAGAAATCTACACCAAAGATGTTGGAACTCTCCAAACTTGCGGCAGGAAGCTCCCAAAACGTCAAACCTGCTCTTGTGATGTTTACCCCCTTTCTTTTATTTACCAACCTTAACAGCTAAAATGTAAATGACATCTGAAACTTGTTGGGAAAAATCTTCATGTACGAGGTATAATGACTAGAAGTTGAGAACAGCAGTCACACACAGAATTCACATTAATCATAAATTTTGTGTAGTTTTTTATAGTAAATCAACAAGGTTTCAAGAGATTGAGTTTTGATAACTAAGTTCAAGTTTACATGTTTTATTCTATCTGATTCCAATTGGTATTGATTTGTGAACAAGTGTCAAGAAAATTAACTCCAGAATTTAAAATAGTAAGAAAAGATTCAAGCTTTAAATAATTGAGAATGTATTTAAATAAAATTTAAAATATTGATCTTATTTATTTTAAAATGACATTTCCCTTCTTGTGTCCTTAGATCACAACTTTCATATTCGATTGTTCTTTTTGAATGTCATAAGTAAAACCATCATCTAGTTCATTTGACAAATTTTAATAACAAGCTATCCGATTCTGACAAGATATTCTCTAATCTTTCAATGATCTCGCTAAAATACAAATGGAAAGCCTGCGAAATTACTATATTCCATACGAATTGCTACTGGCATCACTCTTACCGTCTCTGTGCAAGTAACTTCGCTCCAGTTCTCTGCCAAAATCTGCAGACCTATCTAGTTTACCAATGACTGCGTTCTTGAAACTTATGACTTCTTGAACCTGTGAGCATGACCTCTGCATCCTAACCCCACTCAAACTGTTTCTTGATTCCATCAACTCGTTAAGAGACAACATTTTCTTTGGTCCCGTTTCAGGCCTTTGCTTTGGGGCACTATAGGACCTCAGTTTGGCCCTGAAGGATTGTGTATTGGCCATGTAATTTGGGAAATTTCCATACTGCCTAAAGAATTTATCAGCAGACACGCTACTTGCAGGCGTAATAGAAGTGTTACACCCTTCTGAATTGGCAAAGCGAGGAGTGCTTTGTGCTGTTGAGAATCTACATTCATCACCAGTTAACCCCCACTCCGAGTCCTGCAAACTTCTTGTATTAGGAATGGACAATCGAGGCGGATATCTTGTCGGGAATGGGGAGGAGATGGTTTTGTAATAAGGGTCGTCGCCAAAATCTGAAGCAGAGGCATTTGTTCTTCGAGATCGAGATTTGGGTCTGCAGCCAGTATCAACCTCAACAATCTTCGGACTTTCATCTGCGGGGTTAATTACTAACTGTTCCAGTGAAGATGACAACCTCCGGCTGTGAATTGAAGCAGTGTGTTCACTTCTTGTTTCCTCAAATTTCTCCTGCAATATTAGTTAAGAGTAAGTGAATAACTGTGCATAACGTAAATGCCAGAAAGATACGGAATATGTTGAAGTAAAAAGATAATGAAATTTGGGTGACTATACCATAGATTTTCGTACTTGAATTTCGAACTGATGTTCACTTTTAATGTGGTTACGTGCTCTGAGTGATCTTACAGTGGCTTGTGCTCTAATAAGAGCCTGCATACTGCGAAGAGTTGCTGTTGCTTGTTTTCGCACCAAATAGCCTCGAACATGCGCTTGCAATTTTACCAATCCTCTTAATGCTCGCAGTGCTTTTCTAGCCTGTTTAAAATCGAGTAACAAGTAAAATTCTGTACCCACTCCACATAAGAAAAAGAAGAAGAAGAAGAAACAACAGGAGCAATGTCTCTAGCAGCTACCAAAACAGCTCCGTTTGGTTTCCAGTCACAAACTAATGCAACCCAAAGCCAAGTTCTTGAACTTGACAAAATTAGAGGTAATTTGAAAATGAAACAAAAGTTGCTGCATTCAAAGTTCCAAATAGAGCCTAAAAGCACCGCTTATAGTGTTCGGAAATTAAAAAAAAAAACCATGTCTTTTAAATAGCCAGAAAAAAAACAATATCCAGAAACCAAACTCACCAAATAACCTCTAAAAACTGCCTGAACCTTGACAGCTGCCCACCTCTCTCGCCCACCACCAAACATGGTGTCTCTTCCATTATTAGTCAGCCTCACCACCGCCACCGCCGCCCGAGCTGCAGTAACCGCCGCATCAGCTGCCGCAGCCGTCGCCGCCGCCACTGCAATGGCGTGTCTCTGCTCCTTTTCTGTGACACCGTAGTATGATTTTAACCATGCAGCTTCTGCTGCAGATATATTTGGTGGTATAGTTGAAGGATTGTAACATAACTCACTAGAATTGTGTGGTTTGTTGTCTCTCCGGTCATTGTTGTCTTTGCTATTGCTATTCTTTGTCCAAAACAAGCTCTTTAGCCATCTTGTAGCTCTGCCCATTGGTTGGTTCTACAGGATCCGTACTACTGTAGAGTGAGTATCCAAGAGGAACCAATTTAAAATGTTAGCAGAGAGCAAGGGTCTAAAACTGAAACCAAAGTCTAATACAAAAGCCACTTAGATTGTTAAAAAAAAGTCGCTTTTTACATTGGTGTAAGGCAACAGCAGAGTTGGTAAGAGAAAATTTTACAGAGTAAAAAGAATGAAAAGAGAAAAGGAGGTGGTGAAAATCCTGTCGAGGCCTTGTGAAAGCTGCATTACATGACAAAATCACGTCACTGACTAAGAACTTGGTTAAGTTTCTGATTATGCACTTATGATCAAACAATAATAAGAATATGGTGAAAACAATAGGAGGGGGAGAGATATAAGTGTAAAAGTAAATACTAAACAGAATCAGATTCTGAAAAGAAAAGTGAGAAGAAGTGCTATAAAGATGAAAAGAAAAGGGCAAAAAGCGTTGAAAAAGAAAAAATAAAGTTCAAAAAGAGAGAGAGGCAAAAGATGAAACGCTCAAGTTTGCCCTTATTCAGTGAGGAACTGAGGGACGTTATTACCATGAATCGAAAAGAACAATCAAAATAGTGTTTTATCCCTTTCTCGGTCTCTCCTCTCTGGCCATTTCCTGTTTCTCACTACTTTATGGAGCGAAGTGTCCTTAAAGAGACAGATACCTCAAGCTGCTCAGTCTCTGACAACCTCGTGAAGCCTTGCAATTTCTATACGTAAAACATGTTCTTCCTTGTAATAAGAACAAGAGAAAAGATGGGTTTTTTTTGTTCTTCGGAAAGAATGTGAAACATGTAACACATAACAATATCTTAATTATGTATTTCGGATCGAATGTGAAAGGGTAATAAACGAAAACGTGCGAAAAAATACTTGATTTCGGTTCCATAATTTCAAACGAGTTTTTCGAAGCTGAAACGAGCACGAATTCACCGCTGTCTTCATGGAAATTATTCACCGGAATGGGATCAACGTCTTTCTACGGTTTTCTCAAAACGTAAGCTCTTTTAACGGGTCAGAGAATTCTTATGCTTACAAATGATATGAGCAACTAAAAGAGACCTTAACCTTTATATATAGCATCCATATCAGGCTTCCCCGTCACAAGACCGATATGGGTCCAGTCCATACTGATTGAGATCTATTTTTTACCTGGACTTCGACCCATTGATTTAGATCATTTGTTGGGCTACTTTTATCTTTATCTGAATCAAATTACGTAACTTAACCGATAAATTATTGTAAAACCGAAAAATGCAATTAAATGTTGTTCAACTTTATAGGAAAAGTAAAAAATATCCAACATTCTCCCTCTTGGACAATACTTAATTGCAGTTTTGACTCAAGTTTAAAAAACTCGATTAAGCTACGCTACTGTATTAGTTGAGTAAGTTTAAAAACAAAACATTTGATCCAAAGATAACAAAAGTCCATCATTTCGTCCTGTAAGGCTTTCGATATCGAAAAGTATCAAATGCATGTGTCATGTGCGACACAGATCTAATACAATCACGCAAATTTAATACCTCACTAACATGAATGGGAAAATGGAGTGTGGCAAACTAAGATGATACCTATATGATCTAAATTATATCATCTTCATTTCTAGATCTCGATTTTTTCAACTTTATGCTAAACCACATATGCTAAACTACATTAGAGAAATCCTGTTTTTTCTCACCGAATGCTAACAATATTAGAGAAAACTTATTTCCTCTCACAAAATGCTAAACAACATTAGAGAAAACTTTTATGTTCTCCAATTAAATGCTAAATTGCACTAGAGAACCTTTATGAGATTAAAAAAACTTATATCCCCCTGTGTCATGTGAAACTTTAAGGATATCCGTATAAAACTATATGCGTCAAAATGACATAGGTTGAAGGGCAATATGTATATATGCCCAATGACCTTTAAATGCTTAAGATTGACACAAAACTTAAGACTTTCATACGTATTATGACCATGTATGATAACACGTATTATTAAGGATAAACAATAATCATCTTTATTGATGAATCATCACACCGTCATAATACATTAAAACGTACAAATGTATATGGAGCAAACATAATGATCCCCTAACTAACAGTGACTAAGAAATTCAAAACACCCATATTGTATACTTGTCTTTCAAACACAAGTGCGCAAAGTCCTTTAGTTAAAGAATTGACTTCTAATTCCTCAGCCCTTAAATACTCTAAACCTTAATGTTACCTTTTCGTATCAACTACTTCATGGTCAAATATTTAACCTCAAAATGCTAAAACCCTGTGATATTTAATGTTGTTATTAAACAACGCAACAACTTGATTATCACATTATAATCGAATGAGTTTAGTCATTGAATCAACCACAGACAACTCAGAAATCAAATTTCTGAGCTAAACCTTCTGTAAAGCAGCCCCATAGCATGCACTCTACATGCATGGTCGAGGAAATCACCCGTGTCTACATGACACTCTTCCACAACATTGTACCATCTGCTAACTTAAAAAAATTGTAACCTTAAGTAGACTTTCGATCATCTGGACACATAGTTTAATTTGAATCTGAATTTCCTACGAGGTTTAGTTTGTTGACTTTTTTATATGTCAACATATAATCCTTGATTTCCTTTAATTATCTCAATACTCGCTTGACTGTATTTCAATAACCTACATCTGGGTTAACCAGATACTGATCATTAAAATAGTAACTTATATAAATTTATTATTAAAGTAACTCATATAAAGTGTCATTATTTTACATCACTTTCGTAACATCTTAAAATAGTAATCTTTTATAATGTTTAGTAACACTTAAAAAGATTTTATCAATGATAAATTATATGTTATAAATCATAAAGTGTTACTTATCAAATTAAGAATCATAACATTTTAAGATATAATATTACCGTAGATAGGTATTTTATAACATATTATCAAAAGTGTTACTGTATGTCATTTTTGTTGTAGTGTGACCAAACAGTCAAACAGTAAATGCAACATCCTGCCTAGTACATAACCTCTCTCTTTACTTTATTCTTTGAATATTGTGCCAAAGATTATCTATCACTATGAGAGATAGGTGCTACGACAGGTTTACAATTAACCGCATTAAACTTTTGTAACATATACTCAATGTATGCACTCTGAGAAAGGTATAATGAGTGTTAAGATCTATCTCGATGAATCTGAATATCTAGGACAAAAGATGCTACGTCAAGGTCCTTTATTTCAAAATTCTCGACTAAACGTTGCTTAACCTTATACAACATGGTCAAGTAATTTGACGTGAGCAATATATCATCCACATGTAATAATAGGAAGATAACTTTTCTCTCCCTGACCTCATAGTACAAACATCTTTTTAACTTTATTTTCTATGAAGTCAAAAGAGGTTAAACCTTATCAAATGTAAGGGATCACTTTTGGGAGGTTTGATGTAAATCATATATTGATTTGCATAAGACGTAAACCATCCCAGCTCTGTTTGGATCTTGAAATCCTTCAGGTTATACCATATAAACTACTTTATAAAGGTCTTTATTCAAGAAAGCGATTTTGACAACTATCTGATGTTACTCTGTATCATCATAAGCTACAATTTTCATAATCACTCAAAATGTATCATTCGAAGATACGAGAGAAAAAGTAACATTAAAGTCAACATTTTTCCCTAAGTGAACCATTAGGCAACTGAGCGAGCCCATAAACTGTTGAACTTTATCCTGAAATCCTTTAAGTCTTAAATTTTCATTTACAACTGACGGTTTTGCAGTTTTGCTACAAAATCAACTAGCTCTCAGACCTTACTATGTCTCATGGCTTGTATCTCATCAGTCATTGTAACCCACCACAATTTCGCATTGGGTTCAGAAACAACTTCTGTAAAAGTAACTAGATTTGTAGCATATCTAATATCATAGTTATGTTTACCTAATAGACTATGTAATCGGATAGGATAGCAGGTCATCTCACTCTTGCAGATCTTCATAACTGCATTAGATCTTGTACTCCTAGGAACCTCTATGTGTACTGGTATAGGTTCATATTCCTGTACAGACACAGTACAAAGACCTAAATCCACTGGATCTACTGTACGAGTGGCGGGTATATAATAACTATAGTAACCATCCTACTATCATCTGAAGGGTTAAAGGGCCCACCATCATCATAGACATCGTATTCCAGAAACTTAGCTGTTTGTGATTCCATTATTCTGGTCCCTCATTCTCTACAGTAAGATCTGTAGCTTTTAGAGTGGTTAAGATATCTTACTAAATAGAAATGAGCCTAATGAACATGCAATTTTTCTTTATAAGGATTATACTACCTCAATAGGACAGCCTCATATACGAATGTATGCAAGGCTGAGTGCTTACACTTCTAGTTAATTAGGTAGATTAGTTCTGTTCTGCATTGACTTCTTCAAGTCCTTTAGGGTGCGGTTATGCCTTTTGGCAACACACTATTTTTCTCAGAACTACCCGGTATAGTGAATCAAGTCACTATCCTAACCAAATCCATATATTTGGAAAATGGACCTTTTCAAGTCCTAAAACACCATGTTTGCCATGATATTCTCCTCAACAGTCAGATATAACACTCTTAATGAAATTTTCCAATTAGTTCTTAACCTTCAATCTTTAATTACGAACACATAACTATAATGGGAATAATCATCAAAAAATATTAGAATACATTTGGAATTGTATAATACAACTGTATAAGGTCTTTTGATATCTGTATGTATCAGACTCAACAAATCAGAAACACAAGTTGACCCTTCTCCTTATTAGTCAACTTACCTCTACAATAGTCAACACATGTTCCCAGATCATCATAATCTATAATTGAGAAAAATACTTTCCTTAATCAATCTCTCAACCCTAGCTCTGGAAATGTGGCTTAAACTTTTATGTCACATTATGTATGACTTTTCATTCATCAATGTCCTTCATTTCATGACTTGTTTAGCAAGATATGAAGAAACATATGTCTAAATTGGGATAACACATTGTCTACAAACCATATGACAAGAAAATTGTACCGTTATGTTTTGCATTAAACACAACTGTAACAGAAGCATTAAATACAAAACGTCAACCTTCTTTGTCTACAATTGATATAATGATCACATCTAAAATGTGTCATGTAAAAAATAAAATGAACTTTGGAGTAAGATTTAACTCATATATGCCCCTACAGATATTCCAATCATTTCTTCATTGCTATGAACCATCAGTTTCTCCTTCCCTTTATTTGACTTTATCCTGAATATGAACCCTTGCATTGTGGAAGCACCTTGATCAGATACTCCATTATATAGCCACCAAGTATTTAATGCGACTATCGCAAATCAGATTCATAAATTGATAAGCCAAGGAGTTATCTGATAGTCAAAGTCTTTCTTTTTATACCTCATACTACTGACTTCTTTATGTTATGCAGACCTTTATCAGCACTGGATTGACCAATATCAGTATGTGGAGAAGATTTAGTCTTTCTACTTTAGATCTTAGTGGACTTCATCTTTGCCTTCCCTTTAGTTGCTTCGAAGGCTGTAGGAGTAGCAAGCTTAAGTTTCTCCTCTTCAGTAACACAATAGGCAATCAAAACATTGAAGTCTCATTCCTCATTCTGTGAATAATATGTCTTTAATAGCTTACTAAACTCTGGAGGGAGTGTATTCAGAGTCTAGTGAAATATGAAGAAATCAGGAAGAGGAATTTTTAACATCTTCAGTCTACTGTGAAGATGGATCATTCTTCATATGTACTCATTTACTCCCCTTCTTCCGCATACCTCATGGAGAATAATTCTTTCATCAAGGCACTTGTCTGAACATTAGGTGAGACTTTGCACCTCTGGGAGACATTACCAAGAAATTACTTCACTATGTATGTGTCCGGAAGTCAACTAAGTAGATGGTTAGGAATGGATCTTTTAATGGTCATAAGACTGAATCTGTTTGACCGATCCCAGGCTTTATAGGCTGCTTTATGAGCTCCTGAGCTTATGGATGTAGGTGGAGATAGCCTATCTATTCATATGACCATATCAACCTCAGCTATCTCCATATCATTCAATACATCATCTGTCTACTTCTTTGTATTGAAACCGGTCAGGGTTTCAATGGTGACACTGATATTAATGATCGAAAAAGTGACTGCATAGTAACTTTGATTGGATCAGCACAAATATAGGACAACAGCGATAATCAAAGCCATTAAATAGTATCTTTACTGAAAATCCTATCACCCATATTATAAAACACCTTTGGGCTGAATACATAATATATGCGATTAGACCTCCACATAAAAGTGATCGGAGTACAAACCATCAACTCTCGTGACACTACCACCTTTGGGTGAATAGATCATTTGAGCAACAACTTTCCTCCATCTTATGTCTTTATGCACATTTCAAAATGTTATGTAAGGCCAACACTTTTGGGCAAAATAACAAAATATAAAACCAGAGATATCCCCTTACATGCAAGCAGAACAATTCAAAATACTGATTTGAAAGGTCATTTTGGTGACTACATCCTCGTCAGCACTCAAAAAGTTTACAAACATAAGGGATACATCTTTATGTTATCCCCACATTCTTTATGGGCATATGGTATGTAACAATTTAACATCAATAAATGCAAAAATCTGAATGCACAGTCTCATTATCACACATCCGCGCTGAAGACATTCTCTAAAAACTTCATTTGAGACTTTCGTAAAAGAAAAATCTCAGTAGAGCAACTATCGTGCATTACTGGATACTGAACCGACTGACCGAGACATAAAAACCTCATGTATCTCCCTTATGATAAGTTCATTGCACGAAAATTCACCAAAAAATGACTTTAGAATGTCTTAATTCCTCTTCCGAGTAACTATCATGCAATCCCGAACATTGAAAATGAGACCCGAGATACAAAAACTTGAAGTATCTCCCTCATGTAATGTCCAAAGCATAAAAATTAACTTGAAATCAAATTCATCACACCTTAATTCCTTTTTTTGCAGTTAAACTTTAATTTGTTACTAATGTAATAAATCCAAAAAAATGGAAAATTCACTTTATAAATTTCTCGAACCTAGAAACTGACCCAAAACATCCGGATACCCTTACGGGAAATCTTAAATTTTGTATTTTTTTTGAAGTTATTGTAGCAAATCTGTACGGCTGACAAGCACCCGACGATGAGATACACCTCGCCAAAAAATGGCGATTTCTGGCAAGTTTCGGATTGAATTTTAGCGCACTCGGGCTCGTTTTCAACACGTTTCTCAAAGCTAAACACATTTATACCAATTTCATACAATAAAAAGCAAGAAAAGAAATCAAAAAACACAAATCAACTCTTCAAAAACCTTATGGAGAAAAACTGAAAATTTTTCGTTTTTAACTACCTGATCACATCACCGCCCTGATACTACGTATAACTCGTAACGATACCTTAGTTACATATCCAACATTGAACATGAAAAGGCAATAAACGAAGAAATGTGGGAAAATACCTGATTTCAGTTCTATAACTTCAAATGAGCTTTTCAAAGCTGAAACATGCGCGAATCCACAACCTTCTTCACGGAAATTGTTCACCGGAACGCGGTCAACGTCTTTTTACAGTTTTCTCAAAACGTAAGCTCTCTTAACGGGTTAGAGAATCCTTGTGTTTACAAATGATATGAGCAACTATAGGAGACCTTAACCTTTATATATAACATCCTTATCGAGCTTCTATCACAAGACCAATATGGGTCTGGTCCATACTAATTGAGATTCATTTTCTGAACTTTGACCCATTGATTTAGATAATTTATTTGGTCACTTTATTATTTTTATGTAGATCAAATTATATAACTTAACCGATAAATTATTATAAAATCAAAAAAATACAATTAAATATTGCCAAGTTTAGGGGAAAGTGAAAAATATCCAACAAAACACGGATCAACTTCAATAATGCGACGTGCTTTCCACGAGAATGATGCTTTCTTACTCGGGGCCAAAAGTTGGAACGAGAAAAGAACGGTCTTGAAATCGCTATGTACTTTGTGGTATAGTTTAGAACATACAATGATGATCATGGAATCATATTCTTTTGTCTTCATTTTTTCACTCTCTACTCTATTTTACCGTCTCCGGCTCTCCACCAACAATAAGAAGGCACTGTGTCGCCAAAAGGGGCTTAAGAAGTTTGATCATGGAATGACTACAAAATTTACTCGTATAACAACAGTTGCGGTGTTCTCTACTTTTTAACTTTGATGATAATCAAATCATACACTCACGGTGAATTTTCCAGGAAAGCACAGCAAGTGAAAGGAATTTTCTTTTTTCTGAGAATCTCTGTTCTTCCATTAAAGATATTCCTACCCAACCCAATTCAGTTTTGCACCCATATGACAACAGCTAAAAGAGACCTGCACACACTGCTGCAACTTTTTCTTCCCTCTTTCCAGGGCTAGAAAAGATCTATTGATTGTTTAATTTCTTCCTTTTAGAAAAAGATGCAAACTGGTGACTTTTTTCTTTCCTCTTCAAACTTGGAATTCGTTTCGTTTAGTTCTGCTCCTGCAATTATTCTCTATTGAATCTGTACATTCAAGTTGTATCTCCTGTCAATTTTTCTCTGACCCTTTTCTCACTGCAATATCTGTAGCACGGCTTCAGGATGAAAACAAAGTTTCTTCCACCGTGCATGTACTTTTTTAACCCGACCCCGTCACTTCATTATCATTAGCACAGTTCTATTAATTCCAGAGCCACCACACAAAAATTAGAACATTATCAGCAACCAAAACCATTTTCTCTTCTGACGATAGCCAGACAAACTAAGGCGCAGAAGATGACCATCCCCACCATCCAATTTCACACTAACAAGTCTGAAATTACCTGTAACCCAACAAAGCAATTGAAGAATTCAAAAGGGTACGATGGGTAAACAATGTAGGTGTTAGGACAAAAGTTGAAAGCTGATACGATATCTAGCTGGCTAGACTGGCTTGACGAGAAATGTGCATTTAAGGCCAACAAAAAGCCAAAATCCAGAAATGAGGTCACGAAGGAGTACTCATTTATGGGAACACTTGAGCTATACTATAGGTTGTCGAATTGGAAGATGCCTTACGTCATCAGTTGTGTACGGATCCACAAGGAAGGGAGCAAGGAAGGAACTATATCTTTTATGGGTTCGTTTGATTGGCTGGCCAACTGGCAAGGAGTTGAAAGTAGGGCTCTTCGTAGTATCGCAGAATTTGAATAAAGAAGAAACGGACATCTCTTTTTAAGCTTTGCCTTCTGAGCAACCAATTACGAGTTTCTTTTTTTTGTTTTTTTGTTATCTTCGTTGCCTGCCTCGCATGAGTAGGCATCGGCACCCATGTGCTGAGATTAATGTTGAATCCATGCAAGACTTATTCGACTCTTTCAAGCAATGATTACAAAATTGAACACGATTCATCCTGATTATGTATTATAGGATCAGATCTTCTTTTTTAATTACGGTGTTTCTACCATATACTACTAATTTTCATTCTTTTTTTTCCCGATAAGAAGGAGGCTAAAAGCCTAAACATAAAGGAATACAAATGCAGAGAATTAGAAAGAGCATAAACGGAATACAGCCACCCTAATCATATCCCTACCAATAGGCCTCTTAACGATTGTGGTAGACGCGCAAAGTCACCATATATAGTCAATTCAAAGTTCGCTAACCAATCCGCACATGCGTTCCCTTTCCGGTGGACGTGGCGAACAACGATCTTCCAACCTGCCGCAATACACTGGCGAAAGGCACGCAAAAGGGAGGCAGTGCAATAGGAGTCAGGTTGAGATCCGGTTATTAGTTGGCATGTAACCTTGAAGTCAAGCTCCAATATTAGTGAGGGAGTTGCATTTCTCTTACAAGCATTAGGCCTTCATATGCCGCCCAAAGTTCAGTTACAATGACAGTAGCTATCTTAATTTTCAGTACCGAACCAGCTTGTTAAATTCCCAATTTATTATGTACTATGCATCCGATAGCAATTGTCCCGAAGTTAAAATAGAATAATTGAAATAGAAGATTTGATGTAATGTCCTATGTAGCATCAAATACCTATCTAGAAGGACTTGCAACTCTATGGGAACGATAAAGGATTTGCCCTTTTCGGAGTTCTGTTTATAATTTAGCAAAGAAAAACAGAAAGGATACATGGACGAATGAGACTCCCAAACAAACTCTAAAATGGCCAAAATCACAATTTCAAATTCAAAGTTTTCAAAATATCTAACATAACGTTTAAATTCAAATTTTATATTTTATTTTAGTTAAATATTACGTTATTATTAATATTTTATATTTTTAAAATTTTGCTAATAGATTACTATTACTTATAAGTTAGTAACAGATTTAAAAAATAAATTAATAATTTATTTATTCATTTATCATAAACATATAATCTATTTGTTAAATTTATTGATGGAGTATACATAATTTTGTAACACAGTTAAATTTATCAATAAATTTTTAAAAGTATAAAAAATATCATGTTAATAATGATATATTAAAATTTTCATCAATGAAAATTTATTATTGAACATTTTAAAATTGTCTTGATGAACTTAAACACTTGAAAACTTTAAGGTTTAATTCATATTCTAATGAAAATTTTGGGGTTTAAATTATACTTTTTATCTTATAAAAACACATACATAGAATACATCTTATTTTCCTATACTTCGGATTATTATAAAGTAATGTTTTAAAAATCGAACTAGAAGGTTTAAGGTTTAAAAGATTTAGTCAGTATTACACTGTCATAAAATTGGCTAAGGATTAAATAAAATTAAAATTTTGAAATATAATTGAAAAAGGTTGTTTTTGCCTATTGAAAAATTTAAAGTTTAATCGAAAAAAGAGGTTATTATATGAAAATTAATTGACTTTTAGTTTATAATAACGTATAAATTTACCAAAATTGACTAATTAATTAATAAATTTATCGATTTTTAACAATAAAAGTTACTTTAGTCTATGTTTTTGGAAAGAAAAAAAGTTTATTTATTTTAGTAAAATCTAACAAATAATAATGATATTTTAAGTATAAATCAATAATTATGATTCAAGTTAATTAAATTTCGAATCAATCTCAATCTGATCAATTGTTTTCACTAAAAATAATATTATTTGAAATAATATCTTTTTATATAATTATCTAAGGTAACATTAATCAGAATGATTCAGATCACATCAATATGAGCCTATAAAAAGTAGCACAATCGAATTAAACATAGTTGGTATGAGTAGCTCAGCACTCTTATTCCTTAATCAGAAGCCTCAAATTCGAACCCTAAAATTGGAAAATTTTGTTTGGCCAATATTTTATTTTTTACGGGTTGACTCGGTACGAGCGAGAATTAATCTAAATATGAATAACTTAAAAGTACCTTCTCATAATTAAATCTCTCCTAAAATATCTTTTGGGCTAAAACAAAAAAAGTATAAAGCAGCCTGTTGCTATACTGATTGGGCTCGCTTTAAAATTTACAATTTTAAGA